>BMAC01000651.1:577675-613657 GCA_014905375.1 Phtheirospermum japonicum | reverse complement strand
CAACTTAATGTAACTTCCCACCCTTTTCTTTCTTATATATACTGGCACCTATTCCTTCATTTATTGTCCCCTTATAATGGCATCATCCTCATCTTCCAACCATGTTCCCGCCGAGGAGCATAGCCGACTGCTCCATGAAAGGGATCAGCTTCGGGCAGAAATTTTCCAGCTGCAGGATCACGTGGAAAAACTGACTGAGAGAAAACTGAAATATCATCCTGAACGGCATCGGCTTCAGCGACGCATCCGTGAACTAGAAGAGGAGAATTCCGACTTGTACGTCAACTGGGACATCGCCTTGGACATACAAGAGCGATTTCGTGTCCGCCTTCTGGAAAATGAGGAAAGGATCCAGGAACTCCGTCGACTTCTTGCCTCCGCACCTCCATCTTAAGGCTTAATTTTTACTCTGCTGTTTTCCTATGTTTGTAATTTGTATCTTGCGATTATCAATGCAATTCTCTTTGAAAATATCGCCTTATATTTCCGTATTCTCTCTTTGTAAGCGTCTTTCCAATTATCAATCTGAAATAAAAGGTAACACTTTGCTAATAATGACTTCTGGGACCCATTCTGGCGCAATGATTTTGTCGGTAGTCTGGTCAGAAAAATTATAGGAAACAAATGTTAACTCAAGCTGACAGGCAGATCTGCCAATATCATGGGCATCTGCCTTTGGCCAATTCTGCCTTGATGGTAAACACATTAGTAATCTGACGAAGATAATCCTGCAATTTTCATTGCATAAATAAACAAACGTTAAAGATTACAATTACGTATAAAACTTTCGCAGATTAACAATATTCCAGGCACGGGGGATCTCTGTCCCATCCAGTTCTTCTAACTTGTAAGCTCCTCCGGCCAGAACCTGGGTGACCCGAAGGGGTCCCTGCCACGTGGCGTCTAGCTTCCCTTTAGCTTGTCCCAAATCAGCTCTTTTAAGAACCAGATCCCCTACCTGGAAGCGCCTCTCTCGAACTGTTTTATTGTAAGCCACTCTGATCCGACCTCGCAAGTGTTCCATTCGCACCGCCGCTTGGTCTCTCTTCTCCTCAACTAAGTCCAGAGCATCTTGGATTAACGCTTCGTTCTGGGCCTGGTTGTAATTCTGCACTCGATGAGTCTCTAGACTAATTTCTGCAGGGACCACAGCATCCATGCCGTATACGAGGCTAAAGGGAGTTTCTCCCGTGCTCTCCTTAGGGTTTGTACGATATGCCCAGAGCACTGCATTTAGCTCTTCCACCCATTTCCCTCCAGATCTTTCCAATCGTGACTTAAGTCCTTGGACCAAAATGCGGTTGGTTACCTCGACTTGACCATTCGCCTGCGGATGGTATACAGACGTGAAATGCTGCTGGATTTTCATCTTAACATACCAGGCCTTAATTTTGGTTCCCGTGAACTTAGTACCATTATCCGATATCAAAACTCTTGGTACACCAAAGCGACAGATAACATTTTTCCATATAAATCCCATTACCGCTTCCTCCGTTATTTTTGCAAGAGCTTCCGCCTCAACCCACTTACTGAAATAGTCTATGGCTACAATTAAAAATCTTTTCTGGGCTAGAGCCATCGGAAACGGACCGACCAGGTCAATCCCCCATTTTGCAAAAGGGCAAGGGGAGCTCATTGTTAACAGCTCTTCCGCTGGTTGATGAATCAGGGGGGCCATCTTCTGACACTTCTCACACTTTTTCACGAAGACCTCGGCTTCTTTCCTCAACGAGGGCCAAAAATAACCAGCTCTCAATACCTTACTGGCCAGAATTCGAGCCCCCATGTGATTCCCACAACAACCCTCATGTATTTCCCTAAGCACCAGAGCTCCGTCTACTTGACTTAGGCATCTCAAAAGAGGTTGGCCAAATCCTCGTTTAAACAGCTCTCCTTTGATCAGGCAGAATCTGGAAGCTCTGGTTCGTACTTTTGTCACCTCCTTTTTATCCTCTGGCAAGACCTCTTGCTCCAGATACGCCTTTATAGGGGAACGCCAGTCCTCTAGTTCCGTAACCACGCAAACCTGCTCAGCTCTAAACTCCCCCTCTGCCGTTAATATGGTGATCATTCGCTCATAACAATCTATATCCGAGCTGGCCACCTTCGCCAAGAAATCAGCTCTTCCATTTTCCTCTCTAGGAATATGAAGGACTATCAGTTCTTTCATTCCTCTGGCCATCTCTCTGAATTTGGCCAGATACTTCTGCATATTTTCCTCTCGTGTTTCAAACTCTCCAGTAATTTGCTTGCAAACAAAATGTGAGTCCACCTTAGCGCACACCCGCTCTGCGCCTAGGTCTTTCGCCATCTGGATCCCTCTCAAAAGAGCCTCATACTCAGCAGCATTATTAGAGAACGTTGTATTTAACCGCACGGCGAACTCAGTGGTTATGCCTGTTGGGTCTACTAGAACGATTCCAGCCCCGCAACCCTGATTACATATAGAGCCATCCATAAAAATTATCCATTTCTTCAGCTCATCCAGGGGACCAGTCATTTCTTGTACGAAATCCACTAAGGCCTGAGCCTTAATTGCTATTCTAGCTTCAAACACGATATCGAATTCACTAAGTTCTATAATCCATTTGACTAACCTCCCAGATGCCTCTGGTTTGTCCATTATAGTTTTCAATGGAAGGTTGGTTCGCACAATTATAGTGTACGAAAGAAAGTACGGCCGCAATTTATGAGCAGTTCCAACCAGGGCTAACATCGCCCTTTCCACTTCCACATACCTGATCTCTGCTGCATGCAAGACCTTGCTCCAAAAATATACTGGTCTTTGTATTTTACCGTCCTCCCTGATCAGGACAGAGCTAACCACCTGCTATCCCACCGACAGGTATAGGACAAGGGGCTCCCCTTGGACGGGCTTCGTGAGCAAGGTCATGCCCGCCAGATGCTCTTTCAATTATTTAAAGGCCTCTTCGTTCATCATTCCATTGGAACTTAGCTTTCTTTCGTAAGGCCTGAAAAAATGGCAAGCTCTTTTCCGCAGACCTTGATACAAATCTACTCAAGGCATTGATCCGTCCAGCCAAGCATTGCATCTCCTTCACATTTTTAGGCGCATGCATTTCCATGATGTCCCTCACCTTTTCGGGATTAGATTCAATACCCTTTTCCGTGACCATATATACTAGAAATTTTCCAGCTCTGACCCCGAATGCACACTTTTTAGAATTAAGCTTCATCTTATACTTTCTCGGGGTACCGAAGGTTTCCCTCAAATCGTCCACATGCGATACTGCCTTCGTGCTCTTGACCAGCATATCATCGACAATGACCTCCATGTTTCGGCCGAGCTGGTTCTTGAACATTTTGTCCACCAATCGTTGGTACGTGGCACCTGCATTTTTAAGGCCAAAGGGCATAACCACATAGCAATACGTCCCCTTCGGGGTTATAAGGCTGACGCGCTTCCAGTCCTCTCTAGCTAATCTGATCTGGTGGTATCCCTGCGAGGCGTCTATCATGCTCAGGAGCTTGCATCCAGAGGTGGAGTCGACGAGCTGATCAGTCCTTGACTGGGGGTAATGATCCTTCGGACAGGCGCGGTTTAAATCTCGAAAATCAATGCACATCCGCCAATCATCTGTCTTTGGGACCAACACCGCGTTAGAAAGCCATTCCGGAAATTGTATTTCCTGAATATGTCCCGCCTTTAAGAGCTTTTCGACCTCTGCCTCTATGATAGCTTCTTTCTCTGGGCCGAAATTACGCTTCTTTTSCTTGACTGGCTTCACGTCTGGARGGATATTGAGGCGATGTTCAGTGACCTCTYGATRGATCCCCACCAAGTCTTGGGGAGACKAAGCYAAGACATCRGRYCTTTCTCTTAGCAGCGTCACCAGGRCTGTCAAGACTTCTGGGCTAAGCGTTGCCCCCACACGGAGAGTTCGACTCTCATCGCCTGGAACGACTTCCACCAGCATCAACCCCTCCTCTCTTCTTACCATATCTTGCCGTGGCAGTTCTACTCGAGCCCTTTTACTTATCCTCTCTTCCTCACCATTCTGCCGAATTCATTCCACATACGTCTGGCGCGATGCACACTGATCTCCTCTCACCTCACCAATTCCTTCCTCGAATTTCATTTTCATATGAAAGACCGAGATTACAGCTTGGAACTGAATTAATGAGGGTCGGCCAAGTATGACGTTGTAGGAGGATGGTGCGTCTACCACCAGTAAATGCACCATCCTAGTTACGCGATAGGGCTCTTCTCCTAAAGTCACAAGGAGCCTAACCTCTCCTATTGGCTTCAGGGCACCCCCTGCAAATCCTACCAAGGAAGTAGTCACCTCTTTGAGCTCGACATCCAATTTCAATTTTTTAAATCAATCAAAGAACAGGATGTCCGCAGAGCTCCCTGTGTCCACAAAAATTCTCCGTATGTTGTAGTTGGCGATAGTGGCCGTTATGACCAGAGCATCCATGTGTGGAGCCAGGATACCATCGCAATCCTCTGAACCAAAGCAGATGTTTGGCGCAGATGCCAATTACCCGACTTCTCGAGATGTCCTGACCAGGTCCTTGGCAGCCCTGACGTAACTATGCTGGGTTCTCTTAGAGTGCTCATCCAGTTCTCCTCCTATGATCATTTGAATTTCTCCGTGAATGACCTGGGCTTGATCAGATCTTCTTCCTCCTGTTCGCACCTTATCCTGGGTACCCACTCGGTCCCCCTTGCCTTGCGAGAAACGGTCATAACTTTTGTTGCCTGATCTGATTTCATCTCTTTTCATGCGGACATACTCTTTCAGGTGTCCAGCCTGGACCATCCTTTCCAATTCGTCCTTCAGATGGGTACATTGATCGGTATCATGCCCGTACTCGTTGTGGAAGCGGAAAAAGCGATCAGACCTTTCCTTCTTAGGCCTCTGTGAATAGGTTTTTGGCCATTTCAAGTCTGGATGCTTTTCTATTGCCTGCAGGATCTCACCCTGCGGGTTTGCTAATGGAGTATATTTATCAAAGCGAGGTCTCCCTCCAGACAGGTCTGGCCGCAGCTTTTTAACGGCTCCTCTTTCCTCGCGATCATGCCTTTCTCTCTTCCTTTCTCCCTTATCCTTGATCTTCAAAGCTTCTTCCAAATGGATATACTTTTCCGCTCTCTCCAAGAGCTCTCCAAATTTCAGAGCTGGTTTCAACACCAGCGATTGGAAAAATTCTCCCCTCCTCAGGCCCTGTGCCAAAGAGTTTACCAACAGCTCTTCTGACGTAGAAGGAACTTCTAACTTAGCTGTTGTGAACCTATTGATGTAAGCACGCAGGCTTTCGCTCTCTTTCTGCTTCAGGCTGAAAAGTTCAAGCGGCATTTTCTGATACTTCCTACAGCTCGTGAACTGGTGCAGGAAGGCTGAACTAAATTCATCAAAGTTACTGATAGAACGAGGCGGTAAATGGCTAAACCAAAGCTGCGCCGACTTAGTAAAAGTCATCGGGAAGACCCGGCACATAACGGTGTCTGAAAATTTGTGCAGGGCTACCGCGATCTCGAAGCGACTGAGATGGTCCCACGGGTCCATGGTTCTATTGTACTCGAAGCCTAGGGAGCGATACGAAGCCGGCACATCATCTCGCATGAATCCTCAGTAAACGGCGTACCTCTTCTCGCCGGAATCACACCGCCAGTCGCCATTTTCCTCTTAAACTCTCTCACCTCTTTTTGCAAGCTTTGCATCTGTTCAGCCAGACCTGGATTAGTCTGGCTTGAAGTCTCGCTGTCGGAGGTGGAGAAGTGCTCTTCCCTATCTTGCAGAGGAGCCCGATCCGCATGCTGTCCTCGCAATGGCTCCGTTCCCACCACCGGGACAGTTCGTGCTGGTGGCGTGTTGGATGGCGGCATCGCCATCTCCGCGAACTTCTTTTCCACCGCGTTTCCACGGCTCTGCCGATTAGCTCCGAGAGCTGCAAAAGGAAGGATTCGTTAAATGAACCACCCGTAGTTGGCACAGATCTACTGAGCGGGGGCGGCGTAGCGCCTGGCGCGGCCCCTGCCGACGGCGCTGTCTCTCCTGGCCCCATCGCTGACGTATCTGTCGACCTGGGCATCCCCCACGGCGCAGCGGAACTAGGGGTTCCACCAAGCTCACCCACCAAGTTCTGTCGTAAACCGTCTGAAGCCATGAAATAAAAAGAAAACCTCACGCCTTAACTTGATCGCTTTCCCAAAGACGGCGCCAATTGTTTCAACCCGAAAAATGACCAACGTTAAGACTGCCTGAAACCCTGAACACCTTCCTGATCTGCACCACAAACAAGAGTTAGAAAGGACCACCGGTGATTTTCCGGTGGAAACCTCTCCGATGCTTAAGTCAGTAAGCGTTTGAGGTGTTTTTTAAAAAGAAAGCAAGAATGCTCAAGAGAATGACATACCTCTCTCAGCCTTGGGGCTGAGATATTTATAGCTTTCCTAGTGGGGACCCCTTTCCAGGATCTTGGAAGCAAAGGCCGCGAATCATGGGCCGTTACGCAACAAATTCTGACAAGTGGTCCCACTTGTCTCTTCTATGTAGGCAGGTGACCGGACCTGCTTAATTCAGCTCTTTCCTTGTTCTTAAGGTTTCCGGGTCTGCCTAGCTATTTCTTACTCGGCTTCAGCAGTAGGCGGTTTATTGTCTTTCTTGGCAGGACCTCCTTTCCGGGATCTCAGAGGCATCGACCGCAAATCGTGGGTCGTTGGGACAACAGTCTCTGACAAGTGGTCCCACTTGTCCCCCTGCCAGGGGTCAGGAGGCCAGGTCTTACCTACTCCTGGTCTCTTTTCTGCTGGCAAGCCTGCCTTCATTCTTTCAAGGTTCATCTTACAGGAGGTCTTCCACCAGCCCAAGATAACTCCCGGGCTAGGACAACGTTGCTCAGTTCTACCAAGCTCAGGACAATTCCTGGGCTGGGGTGACCCTCTCTCTGACCAGGTCAACCTCACCCAACGTAAGCCGTCGTGAAGTCCCCTTTTTTGGCTATCTGAATCCAGGTCTACCCCAATCCGAGTCTGGCCCACTCATGCCTCATCAGGACACAATACAGCTCGCTCATCTCCTAGGAGGAACACCCTCTCCCAAAAATGAGGTCGCTTACCACAAATAACCTCATACATCAAATAATATTACGTATGGACATTTTGGTCCGTATCAGCTAGTCCCCCATGTTCTAGCTTATTAAGGCACGGAATCAGGTAGGACATGTAAAAACATAATCAAAGAGCACAAGAACCACTAAAAACAACAATCAAATATAAACACATAAATAAATCCCTACCTCACTTTACCAATCCACACTTCAGAATCACGAATCGAGCTATAATACTCATCCCACCACTGTGAGTTATCAAGTATACCTGCGAACTGTAAATGTTCAGCTCACAGAGCTTGCTTATTTTAAGACAAGATGATCATCCTGTGGGAGACGACCTGCAAGTCCCCAGTTACGTATATAACGACCTGGAACCACACCACTGTTACCTTCCGACCTGAAATCATATCGAGCCCTAAACAATTCTCCAAAACGCAATCATAAGCAGCCATAAAAGTCAAACCACGCCTCCTCTCACACATCCAATCCCATTTAAAGTTCATTAAATGAAGTCTGACACCGTGTCGGGCACGTGTCGCTCCACGATTATCTCGTAGTATAATAAACATGGTGGGCCCAAAACAAACCCTACCCACTTTTACTTCCAATCTGTCCCATCAGCTTTCCGCCGCCCAATAAAATCATTCGTCTTCTCCATTTCCCACTTTACACACTTATAATCAAAAATCACCATTTTCGATCTCTCAGAAAGCTTATCAACCAGCGAATATTTCAAAAATCCATCAACAACAAATTACGCAGCAACGAGCTCCAGCTCTTAAAAATGTGTAAGTCCCCAGATCCTTTTTCTTATTATAGTATTTCAATCTCACTGTTAGGAATATAATTGCATCTGCTGAGATATTGTTGTTTTGTGTTATCCCCTCCCCTGGTTTTATGTAAATTACTATGAGATTAACATCCTCGAATACCGATTCACAAAACCTAAGCCTTTCCCCTGACTCAAACCCCACTGAAAACCCTTACCTTTTTATGAGAAGATGGAAACAAATAGATTCTGCCCCACACGGCCTTCGCGATGAGCCGGAAGGCGACGTCAATTGGGCAGAAATAAAAGCCCAGACTAGAATTCATACTGAGGCTCAGGATTTAATAGATAGAGTATCTGAGAGCTCGCCTGAACCTTTAACCCCCGCAACTATCCCAGAGGGGATCCCCATGCCAAAACCCAGCAATCCACCACCTTGCGATCATTTCATAAAAAGCCCCCGTGACCGTAGCCCGTGCTATAACCATTACCGACCTGCCCCCTTCATCCCTTGTTACGAAGGAAATTAAAGATAACTATTGGATACTCCCTGACATAGTAATTAGAAATATTTAAGCCAATCATCAATCTTCCTCAAACTGCAAAGATAACTTTGCCCGACATCCGTTATCTAGACCCTCTGAAACCACCTCCAGGTCATATTACCTTCTTCGACGCACTGTTTAGAGCAGGTCTTAGATTTCCGCTGCACCCTTTCTATATCCAAACCTCCAATCTGTATAAAATACCCCTTCTACAACTGACCCCTAACTCCATGAAATATCTGGCGAGCTATGTAATTTTATGTACATACTATAAGACACATCCCGACCCAGACTTTTTCCATTTCTGTTTTCAAGTAAAATATCAAAGCCATTCCTTTTACCTTTATGCTCGCACCGGTAAAGAGCGATTCATAGTGAACCCCTCGAACAAAGTACCCGATTGGAAGAAAAACTTTTTCTTTATACATAACACTGAGGAGTGGCCTTTCCCAACCGAGCTACAATACCATACTCCCAAACAATCCCCCACTGTTGGCCCTAAACACTTCCCCTCCTTGTACAACAAATATTCTAGCCAGCTCGCGGAATGGAGTAAGCGCCCATTTGACATGGTGCTGCTCACTAGCCGATCTGACGTATTCCGCTATGTGGGCATCGACTCTTATCCTGTCGAACCAGATCTTGCTCTTACTGAATTCGAATTTGGTAGGTCTACACCAGTCTTCATCATTTTGCATCAATCCCTTCTATCAAAACTGGATACTAACACTCTTTGCTGTCACTGTAGTTGCATTCATCAATACTTGTGCAGCGTCATGCGCCGAAGCGACCAGGAAACAATCCTCTCCTCAGCCCGCAGCTGCCCCAGTGCCTCCTCCGATCAATGTGGACGAAGAGCTAAATCAGTATTTTGGCACAGAGGTCGATGATGATGTGGAGGAGATGCCTATAATAAAAAGATATCAACAGGCAAAAGGGAAGCGTCCACTGAAACCTGCTGCCAAAAGTCCCATCCCACCTCCTGAATTCAAACGCCGCCGTCTCCAAAAGACTCACACTGCCACTACTACCAGCTCGCTCGATCTAAGCAAAGGTTTGGCCAAATGTGAGACTGCCAAAGAAATCCAAGCCTTCCTCAAGGAGCGTGTGGACAAACAGGTAATTTCTCAAAACTCCTCCTTTTTACATAACCTCAATTGCAACTTTCTTACAAGATATTATGGTGCAGCTGGATCCTCTGTTCTCCAAACTATCTGAGGAGCTGATGGCTCGATTAGCAGAGAGTGAGCTCCAGAAAACAATTGACGAGCTGACCGTCGAGACGGAACAACAAACGCGGCAGCTATCGTTAACCCAAGGAGAACAGTTTAAAGGGCGAAGCAGCTCGCACGAACAACGAGCTCAAAGATGCACAGAAGCAAGCTGCGGAGCTCACTCAAAAGCTCCAAGAACAAGTGAAATCAGCTCACGAGGAAGGCATATCTGAAGGTCGGCAGACCTTTCTCACCAGTGCGATCGGCATGAAGCTCATTGGTGCTTATCGGCAGGAGTTAGTGAAGGTTAATGAGAAGTCCTCTATTTATTTTGGATTGATGGCTGGTGGTGCCTCCGAGTGGCTCTTTACAACGGCTAACATGATCAAAGAGGAGGTCGCTGCACTGAACGTCTCCTATACCCCCAACGTCAAAGCACTCATCGACAAATTAACCCCCTTTAGCAGCTTTAAGGGCGATTGGACGCAACCAATCGACACGAAGTGGTGGTTATCCTGTCAGAACCGAGCTGTCTTATCGACTGGGCAACACACTGAGCTAGAGACGCTACTGGATGACCTGCTCCCCGATCCCGAGCCAATCACCACAAATCCCCCTGCTGCGACTTTTGCTACCGAAAAAGCTGCTTAAAACATTTATCACTTTCCTGTTCACAACTTGTACAAATAATTCATTATCCCTGCTAGTACTCTTTTTTTACATTCCTTATCTGCACAACTCTTCAATACTCAACACACCACCCTGCAATAAAAATACTCAAAGCAACCAACCATAAACTAACTTTCAAGCTAAGTTAGGTCACAAGAAATACGAACAAAGGCACTTTCCATCTTGGGCTCATAGGACCCCAGTCTAATCATAACCCATGAACAACGCATTTAATCAACACTGAGACCATATTAGCTCGCATAAAAACATTTATTCAAAAGACAGGTAAACCAAACATCACAACCACTTAACCATAAAGAACATAATCATAAAGAACAAGATAGCTCGCACAACTTTATTCATTATATCATTGAACGTCTCAAACATTATGCGGGAGAAGTGCCCTCTGGTCCAGAGTTACCTTCTCCCGCCGCACAAGATCACAATTTAAGAAACACAAACTCTTCAAACTTCTGCACAACCTCCCAACATTAATCTCATACGGTAGAAGTGCCCTCCGGTCCAAAGTTACCTTCTCCCGTCAAAAACACAACTTCAAAAACTTTCACCAGATCGCCTGATCAGGAGAAGTGCCCTCCAGTATAGAGTTACCTTCTCCCACAATCCACTCTCTATGCGTAATAATTTTTCAAGTGATACACGTTCCACCTTCGAGGCAATGCCTTTCCAGCCGCATCTTCAAGTATATATGCTCCTCCTCGCAACACTTTTATCACCTTAGATAGCCCAACCCAGTTCGGTTCCAACTTCCTGGTCATACGCAATGCATCAGCCCTCCTCCATACCAGATCGCCGACCTGAAAACATCGGTGCTTAACTCGCTTATTAAAAGCAGCTTGTATTCTCTGTTTATAGTGTTCAACCCAAGCTGCAGCTTTCTCCCGTATTTCCTCAATTGTCTCGATCGCTCCTCGAGCCAGTCTCTCATTCTCTTCCACATTAAAGGCTGTCAAACATTGCGAACCTCCAATTATCTCTGTTGGGATGACCGCGTCCATTCCATAAACCAAGCTAAATGGCGACTCTCCTGTGGAAGTTCAGGGAGTCGTTCGATAATCCCACAGGACTGACGCGAGCTCGTCTTCCCAGAGCCCACCCATTTTTTCTAATCGCAACTTGAGTCCATGCACAATTATCCGATTAGTAACTTCCACTTTCCTATTGGTCTGCGGATGTGCCACAGAAGCAAATCGCTGCTTCATACCCCGTCTCATTATTGGATGCCTTATATCCTAACTTGATCGCGAACTCCGAATTCTCCCCTTTTGGGCTGGTCAACACAATACCCAGCCCTGCTCCCAATGCCATAGTCGAACCATCTGTATATAAGGTCCATGCTTTCACCTCCTTATCCACCTCAGCTGGCCTCGCCATCTCTTGTAAGAAATCTGCTAATACTTGCGCCTTGATAGCCACCCTTGGCTCATAAATCACATCATACTCACTCAACTCTACAGCCCACTTCACTAATCTCCCAGATACATTAGGATTGCCTAAAACCTGCTTGAGAGCTAGGTTAGTACGTACCTTCACCTTGTGACTCAAGAAATAAGGTCTCAGCTTCCTAGCTGTACAAACCAACGCAAAACATCCTTTATCCAGCTCGGTATACTTCAACTCAGCTCCCCGCAGCATCTTACTAATTTAATAGATAGGCTTTTACGTGCCCTCTTCTTCTCTTATCAACACAGAACTTACTGCGACCTCCCCTACAGATATGTATAGGATCAAATCCTCTCCCGGCATAGGCTTGGTCAATAGCGGTATCTCCTCCAAGTACTTCTTTACCTCCTCAAAGGCATCCGCAGCCTCCTTTGTCAACTCAAACTTGGATCCCTTCCGAAGCGCCCTAAAAAATGGGACGCCTCTCTCCGCCGATCTAGAAATAAAACGACTAAGACCTGCCATCCGACCTGTAAGTACCTGAACATCCCGCACCGTGCGAGGAAGTGGCATCTCCAAAACAGCTCGCACCTTCTCTGGATTAACTTCAATTCCTCGCTCTGTCACCACATACCCCAAAAACTTCCCAGACCGCACACCAAACGCACATTTCTTCGGATTGAGTTTCATCCCATACTGTCTCAATATAACGAACGTCTTCTTCAAATCTTCCACATGGGATTCTGCTCTCTTGCTCTTAACCAGCATATCATCTACATAAACCTCCATGGTAGACCCCAGCAGGTCTTTAAACATACGGTCCACCAACCTCTGATAGGTCGCTCCTGCATTCTTCAAACCAAAGGGCATGGATACAAAACAATACGTACTCGTGGAAGTAACAAAAATTACTTTGGGTTGATCTTCCTTTGCAAGAGGTATTTGGTGATACCCCTGTGAAGCATCCATCATACTCAACAGCTCGCACCCTGAGGTAGAATCCACCAGCTGATCAATTCGTGGCAACGGATAATGATCCTTCGGGCAAGCTTTATTTAGATTACGAAAATCCACACACATCCTCCACTTCTGAGCCGACTTTGGCACCATCAAAACATTAGACAAATATTCAGGGAATTGAATCTCTCTTATGTGGCCAGCTTTCAACAATTTCTGCACTTCCTCTTAAATTACTTTATCCAATTCTGGCCCAAAATGTCTCCTCTTTTGCCTCACTGACCTCACCTCCGGATCTGCATTTAAATGATGATGCGCGACCTCCGGTGAGACCCCAGTTAACTCTCCATCTCCGAATGCAAATACATCCCGAAACTCTCTTAACAGCTTGATCATCTCATCCCTCAATGTCTCAGGTACTAGGGTCCCCACCCTTGTGGTATACTCTGGGCGATCTTCCTCTAATGATATCTCCATTAGTTCTTCATTCGGTTGGACAGAGTTCTTCTACTCCTTCATTTTTTTCTCATTAAGTACTCCCTCCAGCTGTTCGTCACCCCTCTCACGTTTATTCTCCATCAATCCTTTCCTGACTGCCAGCTGATAATATGATCTCGCGACCTGCTGTTCTGCAATGACCTCCCCTACTTATCACCCACTGGATATTTGATGCTCATGTGATAGGTTGACGTTACTGCCTGGAACGCATTGAGGGCAGGTCGTCTTAATATAGCATTATAGGCCGACCTCCCTCGTATAATCAAAAACTTCAAGCTCTTCTCCACTCGTGCCCTGTCTTTTCCTAGTATCACCTGCAACGTCAGCTCGCCTTCGGTGTTCACCTGCGCCCCATTGAACTCATATATGGGCGTATTCACAGACCGCACCCTTTTTTCCAACTCCATCTATTCAAGACAGTCCGTATATATGATATTCACCGAGATCCCATTATCCACAAAGATTCTTCCGACCTCGTACCCAGCAATATCAGCCTCGATCACTAATGCGTCATTGTGATCTTCCTGGAGCCCACGCCGATCATTGGGGCCAAAAGAGATGACTAGCCCCACCTATGATTGCCGACTCACACTAACGACCTCCTACGTTCCTGAACGAGCTGACTTAACGTGCCTTTTCTGCGCGTTATTAAAATCACCATCCGTCGGTCCTCGTGAGATCATGTTTATCCTTCCTCTATTCCTCCGAGGACCATCGTGTCCTTGATTTCCTTGTTGTCGTTGCCTCGTGACCTGTTGCTGGGGCGGACCTCCCGATGGTGGTGGGGGTAGCGGCCGCCCCTATTCCTTTGGCTCTCTCTCCTTATAAATCACCTCCTTTAAATGCCCCTCTCTTATAAGTCTTTCTATCTCCTCCTTGAGGTGCCTGCATTTTTCAGTGAAATGTCTATAGTTGTTATGAAATAAGCAAAAGGAGGCAGTTTTGGGATGAGTAGGGATAGGTGTGCGATCTTCTGGCCATTTTATAGCATCGGGTACCAAGCGCTCCATAATACCGAACACCTTAGCTCGCGGGTAGGCCAATGGTGTGAAATCCTCCTCTCTCCAATCTCGCACATTCTCCTCCGAGTTTAATTAATCACAGAGCTCGGGCTCAAGAGTCCGCGCACTACCCTCCTCAGTTCTCTCCTCAACTCCCTTCTAGATCCGCTATCTCCCGTATCTACAACCTCCCTGCCAAAACGTGCTCGATGTTCTTCCTCAACCTCCTCCACCTGTACATATTTATGACATCTCGCCAGAACCTCGTCATAGGTCCGTGCCTCCTTTCTGACCAGCGATTTACGTAAATATTCTCTTCTTAATCCCTGATTCAAAGCTCCAGCCTTCATCTCATCAGTGGCTGCGGGTACCTCCAAAGTGGCACTGGTGAACCTGTTAATATATTGCTTAAGTGTTTCATTAGGTCGCTTCACCATGGTAAAAAGCGATTGTGCCGTCTTCGCGCTATGCCTCACGCTAGAAAACTGCTTCAAAAAAGCAACTCGCAACACCTGGTAACTGGTAATCTTTCCCCGCGGGAGCTGGTAGAACCAATTTTGCGCGATCCCTCTCAATGTAGACACAAAGGCCCGACAAGCCACGGCATCCGTATAACTGTGCAACATTCTTGCGTTCTCGAAGAGCTGTAGGTGCTCGACTGGATCCGTCGTTCCCCGATACTGGAATTATAACGCCTTATAACTTTTAAGCATTGCAGCGTGCTTCACATCCTCTGAGAAAGGATGTCCCTCGTCTCCATCAAATTTCTCCCCATCTACTCGCTTTTGTAATTTCAGCATGGCCTCCTGCAAATCTCTAAAGACCTTACTATGTGGCCCTATTTCGTTTTCCCCTTTCCCTTCCTTAAATCCACTACCACTCTTCTGGGTTTTCTCTTGAGACCCACCATCCGTATCTGAGGTCAGAGTCCCGCTCTCACTAACATGCCTACTGTGTCGGCGACCTCTGCGCCTATAATAGCTTCGCTTCACTCTCACTCCCTTCACTCTCCGCTTACGAACATGAGAATCTATGGATGAGGTAGAACTAGAACTGTCCCCGTTTTTTCGCTTACTCCACCCTCTCTTTTGAGACAGTTTCTTAGACAGAGACTTCTCGTTTTGTTTTACTTTCCTGATCGTCGAATCCTCCTCTTGCTCGCTATCTGATTTATCACCCTTTTCTTTCCCAGTACCCAGCCCACCTGCTAGGTACCTACGTAACTCCTCCTACTTCTCTAAAGTCACAAAATCCATAAGCCCGTCTAAAAATCCCTTCTTACTCTGGCAGGTCTTATCCTTGGGCAAATCCTCCCCCTCTCTTGTTCCTATGTGGATTGCTTTTTGCACTTCTCCTTCCGGTGTTCTTGCCTCCAAACTTTCCACTAGTCCCTTCCCATCACGCTTCTTAGGAGAAGGCGGCGGTGTATTACCAGTGCCTTGAATCACTGGATCCGCCTGAGAAAGCGTTTGTCCGTCTTTTGTCATCTCTTGTTCGTTGATATCTGCCAATCTGTTCTTCTTCTTTTTATTGTTCAATCCAGAACCATAGTGCAGGGTTCTAGGAATTATGTTGCTATCCTTCATGTTTTGTTTGTAGAATCTCTCAAGTCTTTCGCTCAAGAACTCGATATCCCTCTTTCCCACAGACGGCGCTAATTTGATAAATCCAAAAAGTTGAGCTACCAAATATAGGGGGTACTAACCTCAAAATAGAGATCAGCGACCTGAAACTGCTTCCGAACACGTCACAACGACTTGCCAAGCCCTTCACGAATCTCCCGGCGACCTCGCTAGACCTGCAAAACAGCGTCTTGGACGGGCCGGATTTCGAGCCCGTTAAGGCTCTCCGACGCTTAAGTTAATAAGCGAAATCAACACTCAACACTTCTCTTCAAATTTAAACAGCAATGCGATAGAGCAATATCGACTTATGAAATAGCGAGAGGCATACGCCTCCTTTTATAAAGATAGGTGAAGTGCTCCTCAATCTAGGGTTACCTTCTATAACCATAATTCCATTCATATTACAACTCTATAACCGACTCATAATTGGGACTCTCTCCGCATGTTAAGTTCCCATACATAACAAATCTCTTCACCACAACAGGCTTGGGCCCTTTATACAGCCCACCGAAAACCATACAAAACAATCACATTAAGCCCACATGCTCAATATTCATAAAGCCCACAATCAAGTTCAAGTATACAACTCAAACCATAGAGATCGCGGCCCTATATGGGAACTCATCCCCATACTACAGGTCGCTACTCTACACAAATCAGCTCGCTCACTTCTTAAGGACACAATACAGCTCGCTCATCTCCTAGGAGGAACACCCTCTCCCAGAAATGAGGTCGCTTACCACAAATAACCTCATACATCAAATAATATTACGTATGGATATTTTGATCCGTATCACAACGATATTCCACTAATAATAAATTATTGCACTAGGATGAATGATTGATCAGAATCAATGCTCATATGTAATAAATCAACCATTCAAAATACATACTTTATTCATCCAAGGAAAAAGTAACATTAGTTTCTAGACTTGAAATAAAAATCCCTTTTCCCATCTACATCAAATGGTTGCTGGCTCAATCAGCTTTCTATTCAATCAATTTTTTGGTAAATGAGGGTAAGCAGAATGGATCTAAGAGTTGTAAAACTTTAATGGTGCCTTAGATTTGAGGTGGCTATTGTCAGCATATATGTATCGTTCCCCACAAGTGCCTTGCTAACAAACAAAACCAGATCCGAACTCAAACACATATAGTATATGGTTTTATTTTTGGGATAATTTTTTTTTGCCCTCAATGTATGTAATTTTTTTTTCACTTTTCCCCCCGAAATATTTTTTTGTTCCACTTTGTCCCCTGATGTACAATAATTTTCGACATTGCCCTTCAAACTTTATTTCCGACGGAATATTCCTTCTAGATTCCACCGACAGACAGTTGAGGGGCAAATTGAAAGAATCTTATAGTTTGGGGAGTAAAGTGCAAAAAATTCTATAGTTTGGGGGGCAAATTAAAATTATTTAAATATTAAATTTTTGTTTTAAAATCTTATATTTGAAAAAGATATGTAATTCTTGTCTTATACTTTCACACGCACAAAGTTGTCAATACAATTTCAATTGGAAAAAAAACCCATAAATTTTCAATTAATATTTATAATTTCCGAAATATAAATATTGTCAATACAACTTTTATATTATTAAATATGAAACACATGACTAAGTATTATGTAAATTATTAGGCTAAGTAACATAATAATATATTATTATGTATTATGATTGAACAAAATAAAATAAATGTGTATTTCGTATATGCATTATAATATTATGATACGAAAAATAAAATTATCATTCGATATTATTATTTGTATAAAAAGTGTGATTAAATACTATATTAATCATGAGTACATTATTATATAAGATTATAATTTACCGAATGATTAATATAATTAAAATCTTGATATTATAAGATTTTAATTATATTAATCATTCGATAATTATAATCTTATATAATAATTAATGTACTCACGATTAATATAGTATTTAATCACACTTTTTATACAAATAAAAATATTGAATGATAATTTTATTTTTCGTATCATAATAATTTACATAATACTTAGTCATGTGTTTAATAATTAATAATAATATTAAAGATGTATTGACAATATTTATATTTAGAAAATTATAAATATTAATTGAAAATTTATGGGTTTTTTTTTTTTAATTTGGAATTGTATTGACAACTTTGTGTGTGTGTGTGAGTATAAGATAAAAATTATATATCTTTTTCAAATATAAAATTTTAAGACAAAAATTTAATATTTATATTATTTTAATTTGCCCCTCAAACTATAAGTTTTTTTGCATTTTACACCTCAAACTGTAAAATTCTTTCACTTTACCCCCCAACTGCCCGTCGATGGAATCTAAAAGGAATATTTCGTCTAAAATAAAGTTTGGGGGGCAACGTCGAAAATTATTGTACATCAGGGAGTAACGTAGAACAAAAAATACTTTGGGGGCAAAGTGAAAAAAATTACATCCATTGGGGGGGAAAAAAAAAATTCCTTTATTTTTTGCGTTTGGTACTTATGGTATATTTCAAGTGGACTCAAACATGTTGTATACGTTTTTTGCGAATTCGGTACTTGAATATTCCTCCACGTGACACGCGCCCTTGATTTCTCATGGGCAATCACATCCTTTTAGTTGCAAACCTATTTCTCCTGCTAGATAGGTAACTGTAATATACGAATTTTTCACTTTTAGAACCTAACGTATTTTAGCATCCAAATGTAATTATTTTATGTTTGTAATAATTTTTCTAATTTTCTTATTTGTTAATTTATTGAATAGTTATTGAAAAATAAAATATTTTATTTCTTACTTATTTCTTTTAGGTGCCTTCATATTGATTTATTTTATTATTTTATAATGTTTCTAATTTTTTTGTATTTCAAATATTATTAAAAAAATTATTTAACATTTAGTTATAATTTATTATATTTGTATTTGATTTTAAAATGCTTTGAAATTTATTTTATATTATCTTAAAATATTATTGAGTTTTTTAAATTTAATTAATAATTATTTTTAACTAAATAAATAAAACTAAATAATTAATCAATACCAATATCTAGAACCTTTTATATTTCAACGCAATTCCCTCAGTTGACCTCTTACAAACAGTACCTCAATCACTAGAATTGATTTCACTATGATTCCATAACCCTAAAAAAAATCTTGATTCACCTAATCACATTCTCGAGAATGGGCTCATCGTCTTATAAATTTAGTTAAATAAATACAAAAATCTGTATTTAAATATTAAGTAATTATTAAATAAAATTATAAGAAAAAATAAAATGAAGAATCTAAAATGTTTTAAAGCAATATATAATGAATCTGAAAATACTTTTACATCAAATTAGAACATATAAATTATAAATAAATCCAAAATAGAATTTTAATAAAATCAAAGAAAAAAATTCACACATTGGAATATAATAAATTAACTCATAAAAAATGAAGTGACCTAAATAAATAAATAAATAAAATAATATTTTATATATTAATAATTACTCAATTAATTTAAAAATAAAATATATATGTATATGTTAGAGGCAGTTCACACTGAGAATATTTTAAATCAGATACAAATATAATATAACTTCTTGTTAATAGTTATTTAATATAATCCAAAAAAATGAAAACTTAAAAATATTGTAAATCAATAAAATAACTCAATTTGAAGACACCTAAAGAAATAAATAAGAAACAAAAAAAATTATTTTTAAATAATTATTCAACAAAATTTTTTAAAAAAAGAATAATTATTAAAGATATAAAATAATTATTCTTGATACTAAAATATGTTAAATACTAAAAGTGAAAAACAGTATACTACAAGTACTTATTTAGCAGAAGAAGGCGGTGCTTGTGTGGGGGATGCGCCACCAAAAATCGGGCTTGAAGCTCTCACCTTACCAACGAGCCGACAACTGCCAAAAAGCTCCAATGAAGATGAATATTTCACACGGAGGAGTGTGCATCTTTATGTTGGGTGTTTTTTTGTTGTACGACCCGGCGGCTTAGAAATCGAGAATGCGTGTCGCGTGGAGGAATATTCAGTAAATATTGCAGCGCGAGGCTAAATTAGCAAAATATATATATATATATATATACTGAATCCATTTTGTAAATAATATATATACTACATTTAAAAATATGCGTATACTACAAATACATATAAGTAATCACCATGTTGGATACTTTTTAAAAAGTCAATAATTAGAAGGGTCAAAAGTCCATTTTCCAAAAGGACTTTTGCCGAAGTAGTCCCAAACTCATCCAAAAAAGTTCATATTAGAGAAATCAGTACAAGTGACTTTTCATTAAAAAGCCCATTCTAAGGTGTTGTTTGCTCCGTGGGGATTCTGAATTTAGTATTCAAAATCTTGAGTACCGAGAATTATGTGAATAGTTAAAATATTTGTTTGTTATAGGATTCAGAATTCTTTACTTTGTATTTTTATAATATATTATTGTATTGTATTTAATAATATTTAATTTTTTAAATATAATGATGATGTGATAAAATAATTGAGTGTGGCGTAAAGTGTACGAAATTGTTAATTGTGTATTGAAAATTTGAGTCGTATAACAAACGAGAATTGGGATTTAGAATCCCAATCTTGGTATTAGAAGTCCTAAACAAAACAAGATTTTGGCCGAAGTACTCCCAAACAAGGACCAACTTTTCAAACAGCCCAACTTGCAGCTAAAAAACTATTTCACCTTGCAGCAGCCACGAGTTTCTTCAAAGCGATGGGCATTTCAATTGCAAAACTTGGGTTAGAGTAAAGACTCTTCAACCTTACCTGACATGCTTGTCAAATTGGAGAAAGGTAAAGAAAAGAATGTCAAATCATGTTTGAAAAATAAATAATTAATTTTTTAAATAAAATAATGATGAGATAAAATAAATGAGTGTGAAATTAAATGTAAAAAAAATTATTGATCGTGGATTGAAATTTTGAGTAACGAAAATTGAGATTCGAAATTCCGATCCAAGTATTCTGGAGCCTACACCAAACATGGCCTAAAACACTCAACCAAACTGGACGGGCTTCGATTCCCACCAAAAATAAAATAAATTAAGAATTTTGGCCCGTCCAAAGACGATGGCAACCTATACTCGTATGACACAAGCAAACCTGTCAAAGTCCCAATACTATGTTATTGAATTGTCATAATATCTTTACAACATAACATTCTACCAATACACCGCACAACACACACAATCCCATAGTCACATACATATAAAAATTCAAGCCTTTTATCTCCGACTACAAAACCCCATCTCATATAGTCCCACCATATATATCTAGCATAATTCTACAACTACGCAATCATCCAAATATGCCAAAAACCCTTCTCTAATCAATCACTGCCCACTGCTTTGAGGTATACGAAACGAACCACCAGCGTAAAGCATTTGGTAAACGGGCCTAATTCTAACCGTAAGAACTATGCTCAATAAAGTCCCCAAGCCACAAACCCCAGCCAAAACCAAGAACGTCAGCCTAAAGCAATTCGGGCCGATGCAAGAAGACCCTAGCTGCTTAGCCGCCTCCATGTCGTACACTTGGCCCGCAAGCAAGCCCGAGAAGAGAAGCGCACCGACTGGGTTTCCGAGCTGCATGAAGTTGAATATTACGCCGAAGTCTTTTAACCCAAAGAGTTCGGATGCGGTTGGGATCATTATACCGAACTGGACGCCATAGCAAATCCCGAGCAACGCTGTTGCGGCATGGAGGGTCCCGTTTAGGGCCGAAGCGTATAGGAGAAATGTTAAGATCATGAGTGCTTGTGTTACAGCCATCCAAAATGTACGAGGAATTGTCTTTGTTGACCTGCAAAAGGGAAGAGTGAAGCAAAAGCAACAATTTAGTAATGGAAAACATTTTCCCAAATATTCATAATTTTATAATCTTTTTTCTTTTCTTTTTCTTTTTTTTTTTTTTTTTGCTTAGAAACTAAAATATTAAAAAGTAAAAAACACAACTTAATTTTTAGGTTTTAGTTGAAAATTATATTAACCAAAACATCGACCCGGAAAACCTTAAAAACTGGTTATAACCAAAAGGAACCGATTAAATTTGGTTCGGGGTTGATCTATAATTTTGGTCAACCGAATAGGTTCACTTCAGTTGACCCAAATATTGCACTAACAATGAATTTAATAAATGAAATGGAAAAATAATTGAAAAATGATATTATTCGAAGAGTACACATTAAATTCTTCATTAACTAAATTAAGTAAAAAGCAATTAAAATTTAGAGCAATTCAATATGCAATGTCAAAAGAGTGTACAGCATAGATAACCATTTACCTCACAAAATGTTCAGACACAGCTCCAGCTCCAAGCCGGCCCAAAAAGTTAAAAAAACTAAACAAGCTCAACAATATCGTAGCATCATCCACGCCGAGCGAAACCCCAATCTGTGCCAAATTATTGAGCACAGTAACTCCCGAACCAACTCCAAGAAAGTAAACAAGCCATAGAAGCCAAAAATCTGCCTTCACAACCGCTTCACGGAATTTAAAATCCTCCCCTCTCCTCGGCCTTCGTTTTTTCTTAACCGCCCCTTCGCCCACCGCAAGTAGTATATCCACCTCCGAAACATCCTCGGACTCGTAAAAACTCCCAAGATATGTCGCCGATGAGGACGGCGTCAACAAAGGCTCCACCTGGCTCGAATCGCCGTCCAAACCACCTTTTTTACCGCCCGAGGGTAAAATCGTCATTTTTAATGGGATCGCTAAAGGGGCCATCAAGAGAAGGACCATTATCGAAATAAACACGTAGGAGACGGTGTTGCCGAGAGATAACGTGTGTTTTAGAACGGTCGTGGTGAGGAGGTAAACGGCGAGGGCGAGGCTCGAGACTTGGGTGAAGAGGAAATGGCCATGCTCGGACGAGTCCTTTTCACTCGAGGCCGGAGTGCAAGGGCGGATAAAGTACATCATGGCTAGGCCGATGAAGGGGATACCTAGGGTTAGGAGGAGCAGGTGGTTCGGGGCCGAGCCGTTGAGGAGCATGGTGTAGATTTCGGTGTAAACGGCGGCGCTTAAGCCGACATAGCCTTTTAGTATCCCGGCGACGGTGCCTCGGCTGAGTGGGAAGTTACGCATGTTGGTGACGAGGACGGCTGTGCCGAGCCATGCGCTGCTGTTGGTGGCGATGCATAGGGCAGCCCATAACTGTAATGGTTGTTGAATAAATTAGGCAAGAAGTTCATACAAATGAAATGCGATGTAGATATTTAAATATATAAGGGTTGTCTAATTACGGAAAAAATCCAACAATACTTTGAAATCACAAATACCTTTTTACCATTTGTAATTAGGATAAACCTTGTGCATAGTTTTGGTATTAAAAAAATTAGGAATGAAAAAGTTCGTGGAAATTAATTAAATGCCAAGTCATTAAATAGAAATTGACGACGAAAGAATAAGGTTACTCAACCAAAAAATAAAAAATATGGGCAAGATTTTCGATTAATAACGTTGAAGAATTCTTTGTATTTTGCTAATGAGTGATTATCTCCAACAACTGTCGTAGCTATTACGATATTATCCGAAACAGGAGTTATTAAAAGAATAAGCATCAATTAGCTCAAACCCACTTATTGTAAGGTCGGATAGAGGTTGTTATCACAGAATGCTCTACTTGACATTTTTCATTTTTCAAGGTATTTGGTTATATGTAGGTAACAAGATCAGTTTCTACAACTTAGAGCGCTATGATTACTATTCACACAAGTAAATTGGTTAGGCGGTTAACCATACTTGAATTATTATTTTTTGTTTTTTGTTTTTTGTTTTTTTAAAACATTTTAGAGAGCCTTTGTAGCTTGACATCTATACAGAGCCATTGATTTCCAGCTAATTAATTAGACCTTTAAAGAAGAAAATAAAAACTAGAAAATTAGGTCCTTTTTCTCAATCAAGGAAATTAATTAGTTTGGAGTTTTTTCTAGATGTTTGAAGAACCGTGCAGCTGGTCCAAACTGATCAACATTCCTCGAGCCTAAAGCAGAGACACACACACACACACAAAAAAAAAAAAGCAAGCTTCAATTTCTCAATTATTCAAACAGACAGACTAGAATCAAAACAGGGAACACAACCTGAACTAAGAATCAAAATTTGTCAAGCCTAAGCATAGTTTTTCAATTTCCTTATCACAACAGCATATCAAACATTTCCAAATGAAATCAAAGAGAAATATAAAAACTTATATACCAACATGCATTTCATTATGTTTTTTATACTGGTAGATTACATAAATCATGTAAAACCCCAATATTTAAGAGCCAAACATAAGAGACCAATTGCAACCCAGATAAAAATATCCAAACTTTGAGAAGGAAAGAAAGAGAGAGAAAAAAAAACTTACAACCCAATACGGCAAAGACTGAACAGTCTGGCTAACAGCAAGCCACAAAACACCATAACCCAAGAAAGAAGCACAAACGCCGACAAGAAGAATGGCCCAAGGAGGAAATTTATTACAGGCAATCCCAGGTAGAATCCCAACATTTTCTCCTATATCATTGGCTACTCCAAGTATCGTGAGCTGCTGCTGATTAAAACCCAGAACCGATTTGAGTGAGGGCGAGTATAAAGGGAAAGTGTAAGCATTTCCAGCTGCTATTTGGACCCATACTGCAGCTCCTAAGCCTACCCATGGCGGCCTGGTCCCTGCTTTTAGCGCCACCATTGGGATTTTACTTGTGAAAGCAAAGATTTGATTTTTTATTTTTATTTTATAGTAATTTATTGAAGAATCTTGGAATGAGGAAATAGAGTGTTGTATTGGAAATGGAGAATTCGAGAGAGGCGTGAAGAAATTGGGTTATGCGTCTTATGATAAGTAATTTTGGGTTTAGGACATGGGCTTTTAAAAAAATTGCAAGATCCTAGGGCGCCCATGTGTATCGTCAGGATCTTATTATTACCCCATCCACCCATTTTATTTGTCATTTCACAAAATGAAAAATAATAATTAATACTATAATTATACATATCATTTTATTTAGAAGGCCTAAAAATATGAATTAATATAAGAGGTAAAATTAGTAATGTGATATTTTATTATTTTTGATAATAAAAAAGTACCATTAATTTTTTTTTTTGCTATTGTAAATATGACAAATAGAATAGGACAATTTTTTCTAAAATAAGAAATATAGAATAAGACGAAAGAAGTATTATATTTTAAACAGAATTGCCGAGTCATAAGAATATTTGCATCTTGTGTTTGCCAAACCAGCTTGAATTTGGAACTTTACCACAAATTGTTCAATAAATACAAAGTAAAATATATTTTTGTTTATTTAGTAATTCATTTTTTTTTTTTTTGTTTATTAGGTACAGCTTGTTGTCAAATTTTTAACTATTTTTTTGTTAATTTTAACCCAACTTTTTTAGCAACTTAATTTTTGTGGAATATATATTGGGGGATTTTTACGGTGCCTTCACGGCACCATTCCCCACTTAATTGGGTGCATTTACAACTATTAGATCAATTTTAGATTTTTTAAATTAAGAGATCTATGATTATAAATGCAAGGGGTGGGGGGCATGGTGCCCTTAAAGGCACCGTAGAGTTTTCCTATATATTGTATTAACTACAATGATAAGATTATCACAAAACAGTGATAAAATTATAATAATAACAATAAGGTTTTCACGAGTACTAACTACATTATCTATATTAAAATCGTGACTTTTTGTGTTTTTCAAAAAATTTTAGAAATAATATTTAGATTACAATAATAAGATTAGCGCACCCGTTAATCTTCATGATTAGATATCAAACTTATTTTCAATTATTACCAACTAAAAGTAATATATATATATATATATATATATATAATATATATATATATATAGGATTAGGTTCAAATGAGAACCATGTCCTTATATGTGAACCTATGGTCAATTATGGGCTTTAAATCTAATTAAATAGATGGATCAGATTTTTTGTGTATTTTCATATTTGATTAAAAGTATTAGGATTGTATAATAAAAGCACTGCTGGTATATAATAAAAGCACTAGTTCGCAGGTTCACATATAATGACATGGTTCCCATTTGAACTCACCCTATATATATATATATATATATATATATATATATATATATATATATATATATATATATATATATATATAGTGAGAGAGAGAGAGAGAGGGTTAGAGTGAAGAGAAACACGAAGATCAAAGGATCCAACCCATACAATCATACGAGCTTACTAATTATTTTTAGTTTTTCTTATGCACTTGAAGTGTTCGGTGAATTGCCTAGATAAATATTTGATTATGTCTACTTAAACTCATTATTTTCTAAAGTTTGGAAAAAAAAAAAGAATAATTGATGTTTTGATATTTCTTTCAATCAAGTATGTTCCTTTCAATATTCTTGGTTCTGGAATTAAATATTTGCATAATTACTTGACAATGTTTTATGCTTATTAGTTTTAATAAATCATAAATCGAGAGATGAGATTTGTTAATAGAACTTTAAATAAAAAATACTCTAATCAACAAGTTTGAGATGTTTGAGATTAGAAGTGATGTATTATAAATCCTTTAAGCTTTTTAGAGTTCTAAGTATGCTTGCAAATGGAGACAATGATTAATGCTTAGAATCCACGATTTAATCGCTTCGTGAGAAGTTTTTAACTAGATCTGTTATTAACATATATTGAACTGAATAACAACCAATACTTGGTTCATTGAAAAGGATACACATTGAGAGTCTTCTGGCCCCCAAACCCCGGAATATCTCCTTATCATTTTATCTTAATTACTTTCTATTTGATATTATTCTTGGTGAATTGTGATAGTAATATATAGAGTTGCTTAATTTATGTTCGTCATTGGTAATGACACAACCCAACTCATCTTTTCTGTTAGTTTAAATAAAGCTAAATTATCTATATTATATTACTTATTGATTTCTAAATTAATTTGGTCCTTGTAGAATACAACCTTGCGTTACATCTATATCGTACACTTGCATTTAGATAAAAACACATAAAATAAAGTGTGGAAATCCCAAATTTAAATCTTGAGAAAGAGCACTGGCCTTAACAAACCCAACTACTTCGGGCACCTCCACAATGGTCTTAATGAACCGTTCCACATAATCCTTCAAAGATTCTATCTTTTGTCAAATATGGAATAGGTTCATAAAATTCCTCAGATGCGACTGTTGCTAGAAAAGTGTGTTTAAATATATCTCTAAATGTAAATAAGCATGTGATGCTAGAAGTGGAAGCTTATGGAACCAGTCCAGAGCTGCATCCACCCATGTGGCTAAGAACGCCCAACACCGAGCCGTGTCATTGTAAGTGCAGTACCACTAGATTCTTAAACCACTAGAATTGTCTATCCAGGTCTGTATGGCCTACATAGGTGAGGTAAAAATCCTTTAATCCCCTAGGTGTCTCCTCATATAAGATATTATTGGCGAAAGGGTGGCCTATCCTCTTGGTGGCTTACTTATCTGCCATCATCTTTCTCATCTGGGTGATCTCTTCTTGCATGTTTTCCAGCGTAGGATAAACAAGTTGGATGGCCTAACTTCTCATAATTCTTGAGGATTGGTATTCATATTCCCCTTGTACTTCCATCTATATCAGGGCATCGCCTTGCCTCCCTTCTAGTTGATCCATCTGTTCAAGCGGGTTCCCTCCATTCTTTAAGGTAGTGGTTGCACTTAAAATTAACTAAGCCCACTGCCTTGTAGTAAAGAAGATATTCATCCCTCCCACGGGGCATTCTCCTTCTCTTCATCCTTCTTCTCACTAGGCCCACTCACCCTATATTTTCTGATTTTCTCTTTGGATAAGTTGTCCTCTACCGAGGATGAACTAGTGCTATTTCCCACCTTGTCTTTCACTATCATGTTCACAGGAGTGTGGTCGTCTACCATAGGCTCTTCCGGGGTACCTGTTTTGTACATATTTGTATATATTTTTTGTATGTTTTTCTATCTCATCTTGCATTCTTTACTTTATTATCCATTATGTTTTAAGTTTCTTTAGCTTATTTTTCATTTTCGTAGTTCATCTCGTCTTTTTGTGATTTTTCTATTTTTTAGCTCATTTTTATGATTTTCACTTTATTTTTCATTTCACAAGGTCAAAGTTGGACAAAGCGAGCTAGACCGAGACCGGAAGACAAGTCGAGCTTGATTATTCCCATGATGAGTCCACCGTGTGATAACCAAGAGAAAAATGTTAACAGTCAAAAATTGAAGACTTGTCAAGTCACGACTAGGAAAAATATAATAAATATGAAAGATTAAGTTATTCAAGATATAATAAAAAGAAATATACCAAATTATGTAAATATTAGAATTTCTATATTTTAGTAAGTATTCAGACCTTCAGATCTCGCCAAGTAACCATCTGAACCACCAAAAAAATGCACATCAACCCAAAGCTTCCTACACAAACATGTAAGAAAGAGATAATTTATACATGTGGGATGTGGAATATATTATACAATAACTAAAAATATATCATGGTGCACTAAGAAATATTAATTGACAGCACAAATAATTCGACCATAATTGTTTTTTGTGATTTAAACATAAGTGAAAAATGCGGTTTACAATAAATAAGGACATCACCAAACGCATCCGCATGATGCCCAGAAATCAAGCCAAATGAACCACTAAGCTACCCATACCTCAAACCATTGCGTACCCTTGTTCATCATGCCCGCACAACTAATGCCCAGCTCCTGAACAAATCGACTAATTGGACCTATTGGTCAAGAGCTCTTAGAGATTCCCACAAAACCCTAGTGCATCACGCCCATCCATTGCACACCAAGGATGATAGCTGAGTATTACGCCCAACCAAACTCAATAGATCTACTTGACCTTGCACACCATGATCGACCACTCTTAGCAGATCACCAAAAGTGGACCTCTGATAGCCGAGGATGCGCACACCCTGCCCACCAGCTGCGCATCACCATCAACTCTCTCTCTCACATACATGTGTATCCTTCTTCCCATAACCACACATCTTCCCATAGACAATGCACATCACCTAAATGAGCATCTAATGGTTGATGATACACACTCCACTTCATCCTGCATGTAGTTGTTGCACCATGAACGATCACTCTTGGCAGATCACTTAAAGTGAACTTCTGAATGGCTGAGAGTGGCAAGCAACCTCCGCGTGTCACTACACACCTCGAGGGGAATCACCCGCCTCCTGTACATGTCACTAGGCACAACGCGGAGCACCTTTAGCCACCCCAGTGCACATCGTACGACCATCCTTTTGAATCACCTAAGCCATGATCAAGCCATCTCGGTCATGTGACCCCATTTTGGCCAAGTTACATTTTTACTCCTCTTTTTAACTATAAATAAACCCACATCACTCAAAAATTATCCACTCTCCATCTCTCTATTTCTACTTCATCTTCACCTCATTTCCAAGCTCCATTCTTTTATCTTCTTGTGAGCTTTATTTTCCAAGTAAAAAAACAAAATGTAGACCTATTAGAACTTCATGGCTTTAAACATAATGTTCGAACAAAGCTTATCAGTAGCTGTCACACATTTCCCATTTTCTGTTTGTTATAGAAATGACAACTTTCACAAAATAACATTTTAAAATGATAGCACTGCTCTGATTTAACAAAAAAGAGTTTTGTGGTATATTTTTATAAATTCTAAGGACAAATGGAAACATAGTATAATCGTTCTAGCAACAAAATACAAAAGGTGAGGAGAAATTAGAGAAATAAAACAATGTCTAGTGAGAGACTTATATGATAGCATGGAGTATTTATAACTTTACATGATGGAATCTTAATGATTTTCTCAAGGAAATAAATTATTTAACATCCAGAGGTTTGGAGGAAATAAATTCAGTTTGACCATGTTCAAAAATAACAAACCCTTCCTCAACCATATCTCAAATGAGATTATTGAATGTCAATATGTTTGGCTCTGGAATGTTGAGCTTGATTTCTAGAAATATTAATTTCACTCATATTATCACAAATAATAATGCAGTTTGAATAACAATGTTATAGAGAAATTGAGAATAACAAATACTTGCTAAAATGTATTTGACTTTGGATGTGGATACATACACAATATTTTGTTTCTTACTTAGCCATGGACTAAATTATTGCACGTGTAAAAGCACTCTCCGTGTGTACTTTTTCAATCATCTCTGTCTCCAGCCCAATCGGCATCACAAACCTGCAAGGTTAGAGTTAGTTTCACTCATATACCAAATTATAAAGTTTGTTCTTCCACCAACATATCGGATAATTCTCTCGACATTCTTGAGATGAGATTTTTCAGGATCCACTTGGTACCTATCACACATTCTAACGTTAACACTAAAACAAAGATCAGGTTTACTCATAGTTAAGTAAAGTAAACTGAAAATCATGATACGATAAAGAATTGAATCCATCGGTGGTCCAATGTCATCTCGTGAAAGATTAACATATGTACTCATGGAAGTGTCATAGTGCTTTGATTCTTCAAGACCAACTTAGATAACGAGATTTCTAGATATCTAGTTTAAGTAATGGACATACCTACTTCTCATTTTTTTACCTATAACCCAAGAAAGTATGTGAGCTCACCAACCATAGTAATCTTGAATTCATTGGACATGAATCCAACAAAATCTCTTTTTTTATGATGTGGATTAAAAAACAATATCAACAACATAGGTTTGTACGATGATGATATCTTTTTCTGTTTGTTGTATAAACAATATCTTATCCACTCCTCTTATTTTCTACCCTTTGGTTAGTAGAAACTGTGTGAGATGCCCATACCATGCTCGAGGAGACTGTTTTAGTCCATACAATGCCTTCTTTAATTGATAAACATGCTTAGGAAATTGCGGATCCACAAAAACCTCTAGGTTGTTTCATGTAGACCTCTTCCTTCAAAATGACATTGACGAAAGCACTTCTGACATCCATTTGGTAGAGTAAAAACTTCTTTTGGTATGCAGTGGAGAGTAGAATCGTGATGAATTCCATTCAAGAAACTAGAGCAAATGTTTCATCAAAGTCGATCCCTCTACTTGGTTATATCATTGTGCGATAATTGGGCCTTATTTTGTATGATGTGGCCATTCTTATCTGTTTTGTTCTTGAATATCCACTTAATCTCGATCACATTGCACTTCTTGGTTCTTAGAACTAACTCCCAAATATCATTTCTAGTGAAATATTCATACTCTTACTGCATGGCCATGATCTAAAACTCATCGATATGTGGCTAGTTGGCATCTTTTGGTTCAATTATGGAAGTTTGAAACACAAGAAATGATGAGTCATTCATATTTTTATAGTTCTTCTTAGGAAAGTTATGAAGCCTCATGCTTCCATCCACTTGTACAATGACTTGCTCCACTTGGATGGTCTTTCATGACCTTGGACGAGAGATATCCATTTGTACTTTTTTTGGTGCTCCTTCTCAGCTAATACGTTTTCACTTTGAGGCTCTATGAGTCCAGGGTTGTTGACATCATCCTCATCATTGTTTTGTTCAGCGCCTACACCTGTACCAATAATATAATCATCGAAAACCACATTTATTGATTCTATTAGAACATTGTTGTGTAGGTTGTATACTTGATAGGCATGTTAGTTGAGTATCCCATAAAATATCAAACGTCATTTTTTATGTCAAATTTCCCAAGCTAATCATGATTGTTTAGGATATAACATGTCCGCCCAAAATTTTGGGAATGACTCACATTTTATTTCTTCCCCTTCCATATCTCATAAGAAGTGGCGCTTATACAAAGTCTAAGAAAAAAAAGTTAATTAAATAAAAAGAAATACCTACAGCCTCGACCCACCAGTGTTAAGATATGTTTTTGTACGTGAGAATCACTCTTGCCATTTCTTATAGAATTCGATTCTTTCTCTTAACAATGACATTTTATCGAGGAGTGATCAGAACATAGTACTCATCAGCAATTTCTTGAGAGATACATAACACATGGAAGGATGAGTTTTCAAACTATCTTTTGTGGTCTCTTCTGATTTGAATAATAGGACACCCTTTCTCATTTTCCATTTTTAAACACGGTTTCTTGAATGTGACAAATAATTCTTATCTTCACAAGAATTCATCCAAAGTAAACCTTGATAAATCATCAACACATATGAAAATAAATCTTTTCTCTCTACTGTTTTTTTGTCTAAATAAGTCCCATGAGATATATATGCAATAATCTCATTACTTGTTTTGTGTTGATTTGTTGCACCAGTAGGTGCTTCTCTCTTGTTTTTTTTTTTTTTTTTTTTGCCTAACTGGCATGGACACAAAGAACTTGATTATTTTTCAGTTTTGGCATACCTCAAAAAACTCTAGTGTGGGACAAATTATAGAGATGGGCATAGTTTATGTGCCCAAATTTCTTATGTCATGCTTCAGTTTCGTCAATAGAAGGCAAATGATATACATCATCTAGTCTGAACATATATGAATTATTTTTTGACCTTTTTCATGTAAGAACAAGTTTGTTTGATTTATCAAAAAATGAACATGCTTCTTTTTCGAACTTTACATTCATCTCCTGGTCACATGAGTGACTGGTGCTGATCCAATTCGCCTTAAAGTTTTCAATAAGAAGAACATCACCAGAGTTTGGTAACCCTTTCACATGGAGTGTTCCTTTTATAATGAAATTATTTCTTAATCTATCCCTAAAGGTAACATAAGTATTATGCATAGGGATAATGCTGCACATGAAGGATTTCATTCCCTTCATGTGACGAAAACATCCACTATCAAAGTATCGTGCCTTGAAATGACTAGCTTTGAAAGCACAAAGTTTGAGTAGATCACAACATCACCTCTTCTCACCCAGATCTTTTCTAAATAGTGTTCTTTATCTCAAATCTCAATTTTGGGGTTTTTGAAGTAATTCCTCTGTGATTCTAAAAAAATGATTACATTGCTCGAGAAATCATGATACATTCTATAACATTTATGTTGAATATGCCCTAAATCCCATAGTAGTGGCATCGTGGAGTGAATTTCCTATTTCTAAATTTTACTTTCATGTTGATGGGAGCAAAAACCTTTACATTATTATAACCGACCACCTTGTGAGCTGGTAGGCGATCTTTCATTGGTAGAACCATGTGACTGGATTTAACAAAGGTGATGTTGTATCATAGATTAGATTTCTCAGCATCAAATTCAACTCCATCATAATTTTTGGCTCTCTTCCCATTGCGATCAACTCATCAATTTTTTCCTTTTATATATTCAATATATTCATGAGTTGATTCACCTCATTTGGTTTATTCATGATCGTCTTTTCTTCCTTGCTACGTGCAAGTTCTTATTTTAGTCCACAAACTTCAGAGTACCTTTATTTTAGTGTTTTATGGACACTGAAGAGTTATCTATTCAAAGACTCGATGACTTGACTATTATCATTACACACATGTTGAGAGATTCTTTCTTTGAAGTTAAATGTACTTGTTTGAACAATGGACATTAAGATTTTTTTCCTTGATGAGTAAATGATACTCAGTTAATATTCCATTAAGCTCAGCATTTATTCCTCATAACTTGGATACTTCAGCACGCAGATACTTAATATCCCCTTGCTTCTTACTCGTAAACTTCTTGATTCTAGTCTTATAGTTGTTTATGAGAACAATTGCCTCAAGACATTTGGCCACCATTTGTTCATACAGGGAGTGCAGTTCCTCATCATTTGGAACATCTTCATCACATGAAGTCTCAGAATCTTCACAATATGCTTGAAAGGACAACTCACTACATCTAAGAGAGGTGTTCGAACTATTTGAGTAGACTTGCACCATAAGACAAGAAATCATCAACAAAGTTGAATAGGTAAGATTACTATGAATTTTGCTTGAGTCGGATTTTTGTTCATCATCTTCACTTCATGTCGCCTTGGGTGCTATTTGTATCTTTTGAAACGTTGGACATTAAAACCGGAAGTGTCTGAATCCCTTGCATTCTCTACGCTGATCCTTCTCAACTTTGCCTCCCATGGGATTAGGAAATGGGGAGTTGGGATTCTTCCGATTTGGAGCATATTTCTTTAGAGTGAATCTTTAATTTAGGTTGCCCGTCTTCATCATTCACGAGAAACTTCTTCTGAGTAGGGCAAAGGTGATTAGCGCAGATTTATCCTTATTTTTATTAGTATTTTAGTTCTTCTTTCTATTAGTTTTTGGTATAAGTTGGATGATTTAAGCCTAATTTCACATTTTTATACTTCCATCTTATTTTACCATATTTTGATCATAATTGATGAGAATAGGTGACTATTCGTTGTTTTTCACCTTACAGCTAAGTAACCGGAAGAGTTCAGCGTGTAAATAGATGAAGTTCGATGTTCAAAAGTGCAGAACGAGCTTTTCGGTGAACAAGTAGCAGAAAGATCAAGAAAATGAGACGTACTCTCAGTAGCGTTGATCGACGCGAGCGTCGACGCTATGTCGACATGGATCCTACCCATGACGGTCGACACTCAGTCGTCGCTAGGCCGACGTAACTCTCTGAAGCGTCGATCCAAAGGTGCGTCTGTCGATGTTAAGCCGACGCAACTTGCTGTAGCATCGATCCATGACCGAGTCAGTCGACGCCCCTGCCCAGTCTACGCGAGCGCACAGGCAGCGTCGATGCCGAGCTCCAGCACGCGTCGGTCGACGCGAAGTCGATGTGGCTGCCTAGAATGCGTTTTTAGGTTTTCTTGTGCGCCAAGATATGTTATATCTGTAAATACACTTCATATTTCGGATTTTAAGAAGAGAGATGACTACCTAGGGTTAGAGAGCACATAAACAACACATTTACACACTCCGTTACGAAGATAGAGATCGAGATTGAAGATTCAAGTCCCTTACGTTCAAGATTCACTTCAAATCAAGATCTCTATTCCAACTCCAGATTCGCTGGAGATTTTTATCGCTTTTACTAGTTTCAATAAGTCCCCTAAACTCTTAATTATTTTCTTAGTTAATTCTTAGTTAACTCTTAGTTAATTCTTAGTTGATTCTAGAGTTAGATAATTAGTTTTCAGTTTACTTTATGCTTAATACTTAGGATACTTTGGATTCATCTAGTTTATTTATGCGAATTTATTTATGCGAACTAGTTTATGTTTAATTTACCATTTATAGATTTCTATGATACAATTGCTTCATTGTAGTTTCTTATATTCATGCTCTTAGATTCGTTACTGTTATTTTTTAGTTCTTAGGTTCGAGTAGTTTAATTATTATTCTTAGTTGGTAATCTAGTTTAAGATAATTAGTTTAATTAGTTTCAAATATTGCTTAGTTCTAAATGATCAAATCAAATCTTCAAAAACCACCAATTTGTATGTATTATTTGATCACTCGTGATTGAGAAAAACATCCAAGATACCGAACAGTTGTCCTCGAGAGAATCGACTTGAGTCAAACCCACCACCCTACAAGTTCCTCGTACTCTTTCGAGCAAGCTTGCGTGTTTAAAAGTTAAATATCTAAAAAGGGGTGCACAAAAGTTTGGATCAAAAGGCTTCTGAGAGATCCTTAGTTTCAATTCCTTCGTCCTCTGTGTTCTTAGTCTCTTATTGATTTATGTCGGCTTTGACAACGACAAGTTTGCTCTTCTCTTTGTTAGATTGTATACTGATTAGCATAGATTTGGGATGACAAAAAAAAAACGGTTCGAAAAACCCATTTTATGACAAACATATAATAAAATGTGATGAGAATTGGGTGTCATGATAAATTTGTAGTTGTGACAGAATTAATTTTGTCACTAATGTTCCCTTYAATAACGGTGACGATATTTGGTGTCACATCAAGTTTCTTTTCATGACAACGCTACAATTTGTCATCAGTTCTAGAAGAATGGCGACAATATTATTTTGACACGAAAGAGTTTTTTGGTGACGTCAAATATGAATTTGTCATAGTAATTTTATTTTTGTTACAATTTCACACCAATTTAGGAGACTCTTCCGATAACAAATTGATAATAATTAGAGATAATTTTTGGTATTGCATATTTGTGTTTTTAAAAGTATCATATTTCTCATTAATTTTTCTAAATATAATGTTAATTAATTTTAATTACTTTATATTTTTAACGACTATATTATTATTAGATAATATTTCTTAAGTTTCTTATTTTTAAAATTGATTTCAATAAGTTTTATATTAAAATGTGTTTGGGGCTAGGTTACAC
>BMAC01000651.1:545669-577240 GCA_014905375.1 Phtheirospermum japonicum | reverse complement strand
AATTTAAATGATAGATTTTCTTTTTCTGATTTCAAGTTTTGAAAGTTATTTATTATTTTGTTATAACATTTTATATTTGTCTACAAAAGTTCTCAATTAATCTCTTTACCCAAAATCTCTTTTTGTGAATACCATTTTTTTGTGTGTGAAATATTTATTTAGAAGTTAATCATACTTTATTATATTCTTATCTAATTTAAATATATTTTGATGTTTATTTTACAATACTTCAATTATATTTTTCATTTTTAAAATATATCTGTAATTATTCATGATTAAATACTTATTTATCTTACTTTATAATTTTTAACGGCTTATATTATTATTCTAGAATATTTTTAAGTTTTTTATTTTACAAATTTACTTATAAATATGTAAACTCAAAATACTCAAAATATTTTTAGTGTACATATATATATATATATATATATATATATATATATATATATATATATATATATTCTGATTTTAAGTTTTGATATTTATTTAGTATTATTTTATAACATTTTATTTTGTTTATAATTTTTTTTGATTTTCATTTATTAAATATTTATTTAGAATTTATTTTATATTCATGAGAAGTATTAACATTTTTATTAAGCTTAAAAAATGGATTTTTTGTAAGTTATGTTGGGTTAAAATAAAGATTAAACTTATTTTTGAATGTATATTTCTTTGTTTATAAATTATAATATTAGGACCACGTGGTGGAGTGGTTGGGGCTAGGTACAAAATTAAAACATTGCGGGTTGAAGCTCTATATCTCTTGAAGATTATTTTTGGACTCCTTAGAAAAAGTGTAAATGTTGAGCAATGCCAATAAAAAAATTAAAATGTGGTTGGGGCTAGGTACAAAATCAAAATATTGCGGGTTGAAGTTCTATATCTCTTGAAGATTATTTTTTGACTCTTAGAAAAATTGTAAATGTAATTAAAACATTGCGGGTTGAAGCTCTATATGTCTTGAAGATTATTTTTTGACTCTTAGAAAAAGTGTAAATGTTGAGGAATGCCAATAAAAAAAATTAAAATCGCAAAACAAAACCACTGTGGGACTTGAACCCACAATGTATAATACTAATTGCTAACAAAGTATGATTCTAACCATTTGACCAACTAGTATTTGATGTTAATTTTTAGAAATAATATATAATTAACGTTTGTTATTGAACATCGTGAATATTTTTGGCATTGGGATTGCTATTCCACCCATTTCGTCAAGATAAACACTCCGTATTCTATCATAAGTCATTCCGGCCAAGAAAATAAGTGCAGCGCCAATAAATCCATGAGAGATTATTTGTAAAAGGGCTCCGTTGAGTCCCATATCAGTGATAAAACATATTTCTATAATTATGAAACTCATATGAGATACAAAGGAATAGGCTATTCGTTTTTTTAAATTCCGCTGGCCGAGAGATGTTGAAACTGCATAAATTATTTGTGTTGCGCCTATTCACAATTACTCTTAATTATAAATAAAAACTACTACATAATCTTTTCATAAATAAATAAAAAACTCTAAATAACTATTTAATAAATTATAATATGCATAATTATAATTTTTTAAGATATATAGAATAATAATATTTTTAAAATTAAAAAAACATAAATAATTAATATGAAAACTGAATATAATTGATTTATACAAAATAATTAATGACTTGAAATAAATCAATTATTTATAAACTATTGTTTAGATTTACATATTATTTAATAAATATGAAAACTGAATATAATTGATTTATACAAAATAATAATATAAGTGGTAAAAAGAATTATAAAGTTAGTTAAATGAATATATAAATACATATTTTACATGAGTAATTATTTAATATATTTAATAATGAAAACATAATAGAAAGTATTTAGGGTCTTTTTATCTTGGTAATAGAGTGAAAAGAAAATACTTGAAAACTAAAAATAATTGTTATACAAAACCTACAGGTTGTCCGAACCAAGAAATATAAAATAATTATTTAATAAATTTTAAAAATAAAAACATAAAAATATTGTAGAATAATAATATAAGTCTTTAAAAAACATAAATTCATTTAAATAAATATAGAAAATAAATATTTATTCATGAATAATTACTTAGTATAATTAAAAAAATTAAAAAATAATAAATATTATAAAAAATTATAAAATAAATCTTAAAATACTTTAAAACAAATATAATAAATTTGATTAACGTCTAAATATTTATTTCAAAATTATGTAAAAAAGAAAAATAAAGAAATGAATGAATGTTAAAAAAATTAAGAAAACTATTAAGTAAACAAAAAGAATAAAAGTATTAAAAAAAATGAGAAGTTGAGTCACAAAATTAATTGAGAGAATTTGTAAATAAAATATAAAATATTATAACAATACTAATTATTGATCAAAAACTGAAATAAGGCAAATTATAGATCAAAAACTGAAATAAAGCAAATTATTAATTTTTGGCTCCCGACTTTTGTGTAGTTTAAATATAATAGAAAATGTGTAAATATTCAAACAATGTCAATAAAGAAAAGTAAAATCGAAAAACAAAACTAATGGGAATTGAACCCACAATTTATAACACTATTTGCTAACAAGGTATGGATTAAACCATTTAACTAACTATTATTTGATGTTAGTTTTTTCAAATATACTGTAATTGTACGCTTGTCTGATCACAATTACTCTTAACCTTTTATAAATCAAAACTACCACATAATCTTTTCATAAATATATAAAAACTATAAATAACTATTTAATAAATTATAATACACACAAAAAAAAAACTTAAATACAAAAGTTATAGTAAAATAATACGTAATAAAATTCAAAACTTGAATTGATAAAGAATAAATAACACAATATTTTTAAATTTCATATAATTATTTAATAAAATTGAAAACAAAAAAATATAAAAATATAAAATAACAATATAAGTCATTTGAATTTTATAAGTTAGGGTAAATAATATTTAATCATGAATAATTAATATATTTAAAATTAAAAACATGATTTATATTTTATTAAATATTATAAAATAATCTAAAATAATTTTAAATTAGATAAAAAATTAAATTTGATTAACTTCGAAATAATTATAATATATTTTACTTATGTGGTTTTATTATTTCTTTCAGTATTATATTAATTTTTTGTTATTTTATTTTAAAAATTCTTTACAAGTTTTTAATATATATTCCATAATCTAATATAGTATTTAAAAAAAAATAATTTTTTTGTGTTTTTCATGAACTAAGAATACTTATTTAATCTCCAAACATATTAATTAAATATTTTATATTATATTATAAATTTATATATTTTGTTTTTGAATTTATACATTTTCAATAGTATCTGCAAATATCTTGAAATTAAATAAAACTATAATTTAATTATAGATAAATCCTAAATACTTATTTCAAAAAAAAAAATAAAAAAATAAATATTGAGAATTATTATATAAATCGATAATTTATAAATTAAATTATTTAAATGTATAAAAACTAATTCTATAAAGTTATTTATATATTTTAAACTTAAAATTAGAAAATAAACACTAAAAAAAACTAAAATCAATAAGATTATATTTAATTAAAATTAAATTCGAATTAATTATTTCCTAAATCTGAAAAATGGTAGAATATATAAAATATTTAAAGAAAGAAAAAAAAGATCATTAGTTGAGTGATGTATATAACCTAATCGAGATATAGCTTTTTGTGGTTTTAAAATATTTTATGATATATATTTATTTCTTAGATTTATTTAATAATTTCCTAGAATTCCATTTTAGAATTTATTATCGAATTTAACTTTTTCTATGAATTTCTTGTTTAATTTATAATACTATTGATTCTTATTTGGTTATAAAATGTTAGAATATAATATTAAATAAATGTCAAAACTTAAAATCATAAAATTTATATAATAAACTATTGTTTAGACAATATAATTATTTAATCAGTTTTAAAAATAAAAGAAACTTAAGAATATTATAGAATAATAATTTAAGTCCTTAATTTATAAAGTAAGTTAAATAAATAAATATTCTATATTATATTATTATTCTATAAAAATATAATAATGTGTGATTACCTAGTAAATAATTATTCCATGAAAAAAATATATCATAATAAAAAAAACTACCAAATAAAAAAATATCTAAAAAGAGAGTTGTAAGGCCACGAAACTAATGGCGGACTTTTGTAGAAAAAAATATTGAATGATATAATATAATACTAAATAAATATAAAAAATAAAATTATAAAAATTATTTAAATTTGCTTAATTAAGAATATTTTAAGATATATAGAATAATAATATGAGTTAAAAAACCATAAAGCAAGTTAAATAAATATACAAGGGGGATTTGAACTCCTAACCTAAACGTTAGAGAAAGATATTACAACCACTAGACCACAAAGTGGGCTATGTTTAATAATTGAAATACATAATTCTTATACAAAACACAAATAAAAATATGAAATCAAATGAAACCAATAAAATCAATTGCAAAAATATAAAAAGAATCTAAAAATCTAAAAATATATATAAAAAAAATGAAATATAATAAAAAATATAAAATAAGTCTTAAAAAGATTTAGATCTAAAAAACTTTAATATATATATAAATAAATATAAATAATAGTTAATAGATTCAAGAGTTATTTAATAAAATTTAAAACTGAAAAAAAAAAACTTTAAATTCATATAAAAAACCAAAACACACACACACACACGCACACACTATATAATCATAAGAATGATGTATAAGAACATATAACTAAAGTCTAATTAACTATTTAATAAATCTAAGAAATGAAAGAAAAAACTAAAAAATATTAAAAATGAAAGTTAAGATTTATAAAATAAGCCTAATAAATTATAAAAACTTATAATTAAATTTATTTTAAATAAGTATTAAATAAATCTTGAAAACAAAAATGAAATTAAATAAATTAACTAACCTGGTCGGAGTTTTCTCTTTCTAGTTCTCTAAAAATTATTTTAATTTTTTATTTTTTAAAATATGTATGCTCTATAATAATTAAATGTATAACTTAGGAACTTAGTGTAAATACCTAATATTGTATTTTTTTTTTACATACAAACACTATAATTAAATGTATAATTGAGGTACTTAATGTAAATGCCGTTGTTTATTCATCTTCTACACATATTTAATAATATATATATATATATATATATATATATATATATATATATATATATATATATATATATATATATATTATAGTCCATTTTACTTATTTTAAGATTTTTAAAATTTATTTTATAATATTATTGATAATTCTTTTTCATTTTTTAGACTTATTAATAAGTTAATAGAATTCATTAACCAGTTTTATTTCATTTTGTATTTATTTGCTCATTTCTCATATTTTATTTTTATTATATCTTCACATTTACAAAATAATTATTCAAAATATTAATATTTATTTAACTTTTTTTTTTTTACTTTTTAAATAAATATTTGTATTTTATTATCTTGTTAATTTTTTAGCTTATTTTAAGAATTTCATATTTAATCTAAAATATTATTGATTTTAATTTTTTTTATCATTTTTTTAGATTTATCAATAATTTAATAAAACTTATTTAACCGATACCCTTTTTTTGTCTATATTGTCTCATTTATCTGATCTTTTTTAAATTATATATTTTTATCAAAATTATAAAATAATTATTTAGATTTTTGATATTTATGGGACTGGTTATATGAGTTTTTATCTTTATTTTATATTTTTTCAAAATTTTCTTTTTCTTTATTTATTTAATAATTACTTGGACTTTCTATGTTATTAATGTTATAGTTTATTTAACTTATTAAATATATAATCAATTTTATTTTATTATATTACTGGTTTTTTAGTATTATTTTTTGTTATGAAATTTAATTTAAGTTAATAGATTGATTCAAAAAGTTTCGTCTTTGTTGCCGCATTTCTCATAATTTTTAATATTATTTTTATCACACTTTTTTACCAAACTTATAAAATAATTAATTATAATTTTTCTTAGTATTTTTTATTTAAAATTATTAATAAGTTAATCAAATATATTTAATTGGCCACCCCAATTTCCTCTCAATCCATCACCACCGTCAATAGCGGCGAAACCCTTATTCGCCGCCGTAACACCCACAAACATCTCACAAAATCTCCAATCCCCGAAGTAGAGTGCAATCGAGCGGCAGGAGAAGCGAATCAAAGAGATCCTCTCCTACCCAATCCTCCTCTCCGACCAAATTGCCATCGCCGTCAAGACTGATTCCTCAAAGTTCGAGTGCTCCAGGGTAGACAAGCAGGTCGACCACCTCTGAGAGAGCAAGGGACATTTGAACTCTGTCAAAAATGGTACTCTGAATCCTGTATGTAACGCCAGGAAGAAAAGAAACTGAGGCTCACTAAATCTCAGTCTGCGCTCTTGGAGGAAAGCTTCAAGCTGCATAGTACTCTGAATTCTGTATGTAATTTATTTCTCTCTCAAGCATTTTCACAAACAACACGAAACACACGCTTTTTTTTTAATTGATCAATTCTGTTGTGTCAATAGATTGACCCAAAAGAGTATATAAAATCGTCAAACTGGTTTCACTGTGCTGTCTCCTATCTGTTCCATGGTGAATCGAACAGATCCGTTGGCAAAGAGTATTACACGAACCCGCAAAACTTGGTGGAGAAAATTTTGAGGACCAAGATACATCAGAATACATAATGGAAGGAGCAATGTTTCGGGCTTACGGTCGAGACGCTGGTCGATAAAGCCATGGAGCTTGACCATCTCGGCGGCACCCATGGCGGCAGCCGCAAGCCCATCCCTCTCATGTGCCTTGTAATGATGCTCCAGATTCATCCGGACAAGGAAATTGTTGTCGAGGTCATAAAAAATTATGAGTACAAGTAATTATTCGAATCCTTTGTATATTATTTATTGGTTTGCAGTTTTCACAAATATGAATTTTCTCATTCCATTTATGTGGGTTCAATTTTATGGGTTTGTAGTATATTAACTGGGGATTTTAAACTAATTAAAAGATCTGTTCAGGTTTGACTGGTGTATCTCCTATTCTGGTCGCGAGGCACAATTCCTCGAGGCTAGACTTCACGTAGTTATTACTTGAATGATGGTAATACCCTTTGTAATATGGGCACACTGTAATTGGTGGAAACAATCTATTGCCATCATCTCCAGTTAGTAAATACTCATTTATGCAACAAGTTCTGGACAAACTTAATAGAGCTCATGTAATTGAAATTAATGAAAATTCTATAAAAACTGTTAAATCTTGAAAATTTGATGGAAACTCATTGAACATCCGGAAGAAGTTTTTTTTTTCTTCATAAATAAAATTTTTTTATAGACCCAATCTCTGTTTCCCTTTTTCTTTCTTCAATATTATCTTTCATTACCTGGTACATTTTAAATGCCGTCTATATTTTATTTCCTGATACAAATGCTATATATGTTGATTTATTGATTTTATTTTTTTGAATTTCAGAAAAAAAGGCAAGAGTTGGCTCGGGAATTGAAGCTTAGGCCTCGGCAGGTTGAAGTCTGCTTTCAGAGCAGAAGAGACAGGTTTATTTCATTCTTACTAAGTTTTGTTCATTTCATTAAAACTTGTTAGGTGGCATTTTTGTTCCCGTTGTCTTGCTGCAGATACTATATTTTGTGTACAAGAACATTGAGTTCGGGCTCACACTGTTCTACAACATATTCACTGGGTTCTCAGGGCAAGACTTGTATGATGACTAGTATATGGTCATGTTCAATGTTGTCTTGATATCCTTTCCAGTGATATCTCTTGGTGTCCTTGAGCAAAATGTTTCATCAGATGTGTGTTTAAAGGTAAAAACACAACTCAAACATCAATTCATATTATTCCAACCATTTTTCACTTCATCCAACATTTTAGGTGTTTGCTTTATGTTCCCTTGTTTCGATTTTTGGTTGAGATGTGAAATGTGGAGTTTTCGAGAATTTCTAAGTGTGTAAAACGTAGAGCATATTTTATAACATAAATTTAATTTTCAATTGTAGATAATTAATCTAGGTTTTCTGCTCCCTTTTTTAAATATATAAGGGAACATCACTTTTTTATGGTACAATATGAGGTTGGTAGGACCATTAAGTTCCTTATTTCATGGTTGTCGTTAGCCGTGGCCGATATTTGAACAATTATAATGTTTTTGATGCTTTAAATGCTAAAGATGCATATATGGTGGATGTTTATACTTTAAATGCTTTAAATGCTAAAGATGCGTAGTTGTTGTGAGCTGTGGGTGATATTTTCATTGTTTTTATCGACTCATGAAATACATTATGTTAGCTTGATTACATAAGATTTATGTCCTAGTTTTATTATTATTATTTTTATATGTTTTCTTTTATGTGCATTTTGGTTGGGCGCATTATTGCATTATGCTTTTGAAGAGCTCTCAGATTTTCTGTTAATGATTTTTGGCCTAGAAAAATTTTTGATTAAAGAATTTTTTTTTTGTCTTTTAATTATCTTTTTTACGTAAGCAGAAAGGAAAAATCCAGGAAATTGAACTAATCTATTACTAGTATTCAAAATAAGAAAGCTAAGCCTTGCATTACTTTTTTGAAGAAATTAATTATAATCTTTTGATTTATTACAGAATAAAACAAAAGCAAACAGAAGTGGACAATGAATTCTTGAAGAAATGTTGTGAGATGCTGACGGATGAGAACCGGCCGCTGCAGAAGGAGGTGCAGGAGCTGAAAGCGCTGAAATTGGCTCAACCGCTGTACATGCAAGTTTCACCAGTACTAGGTGGTCGGAAAAGGGCTTGTCGACGGATACGTAGGAGCATCCGAAGATCTATCAGATGAAACTATGGGCGACCAATGAGGTCCGAGCCAAATCCAAATTCTAGTACTTTTTGAGGAAGCTTAAGAAGGTGAAGAAGAGAAATGATCAAATTCTTTCTATCAATGAGATATTTGAAAAGATCCCGAACTATGGAATCTGGTTGAGATACCAAAGCAGGGTTGTATTTAATGATTATATTGTAATGATAAAATGCTTATTTGCTTTCATTTTTATCGTTATGATATTTTTCCTTACAAGAATAATGACAAATTAATGCACATTTTCAGGAAAATTTATGTCGTCATGAAAGTAAATAATCAAATCGTGTTCACTTAATTATTACAACTTTAAGCGTCACATAAGTATTTCAAATTTGTCACTTTAATAAATTATGACAACTTGTTTCACCACATAATATTTTGAACTTGTCACTTAAAGTAAATCATTTATGATGATTGGTTTGTCACCATATAAACTCATCTAATGACAATGGATTTTATCACCATATGTACCCATTAAGTCATCATTGAACATATATCTTTTATGATGATAATAGAATTCGTCATATATTGCTAATTTTTTCGTGACAAATAACTTCATCACCTTTAATATAGTAAATGGTGACACAATGGTTTGTCATTGTAATGATAGATGTTCAGTGACGGTCAATATTGCGTCACTATAAAACAGATCTATCGTGATGAATTACATTATAATTGAAAATTGTTTAATACATATTATGACAATATGAGCGTCGTTATAACTTAATAAAAATTGTCAGTGTAGTTATGTTTGTCACGGAAAGTCAAATGTTTTGATAACAAAATAAGTGCTCGTCATTGAAAATGTTAACATATGGTGACAAACCGATCTTTTGATGACAATTTTTCAATCAATTACGTGACGAATTCTGCATCACCAAATAGAATCATCTATGATGACAATTTACATCAGCGTCATCAAAACCGAACATTTAGTGACGCGCTTGAAAAGATTGTCACTTTCTGTTGGAAATCGTTACAATAATTCGAGCACAAACAGGGAACTTGTAATAATCACTAAAACTGGAAAGAGAAAAGAAAACGAAAACAGAAACTTGTAAATAAAAGTCGAGTCGAGTGGACACTCTTTCCGCAAAACGAATTTGCCCCGGTAGTGCCCTTCGGTTTCGACAAATCGTTCCCAAAGATAAAACGACTTCGTCCCTGATATTACAGCACCGTAAGTATCAGGGCTCCGGCGAACTGGAAAAATCTGGACTGAGTTACTTAATGAAAAACTGCAGAACAGTATGTATGTTGTATGCTTGAGAGTTTCAGGTGCTTCAGGTATTTTTCGTGTATGGAAAAGTGTCCAAAACAAATGCAGGAGCCTCACCCTTTTATAGGGGTTCATATTAGGGTTACAGCTGCCAATTAAGACATCCTTAATGGCGTTCAAACAGTCAGCTTTATCAAGCATGAATCTGGACGAGTTCAGCGTGTAGATACGTTGCTGTTTGAATTCAAAGTTTGAAAACGTCTGACTGGTCAGGTGCCAACCGTTACGAAATGGTCAGGAATTAAATGTATTCTCAAGCGTTTGAGAAATACCAGGGGTCAAACCGCACGTGGCTAAAAAGTTAGCCATGGTTGAACCAGAACCAGGACCCCACTCGGACCAGCCAATTCGGACCAATTGCCCAAGACCTAAGACCAAGTCCCAGGCCCAGAGCCCAGGACCCAGGACCGAGGTCTGAGGTCCGGGTCCGGGACCAGGCTCGGGCTCGGATCCGCTCGGCTCCGCCATCGGCTTCGCCGAAGGCGGACTGGCGAACCCAAGTCCAAGAGCCCGCGTGAGTTTCGTTTACACAAAGCCCACAATACCCGTTGGTCCACTTGATGTCCACTCATTAAAAGTTAAACACTTTTAAACTCTCTTCCACATTGAATAACTATCAATGTGGGATAAACGAAAAGGCATAAAAGCACCTATTCAGCTTCCAAACACCATTTCTCACTCACCAATAAATAGATTTGAAAAATTCAAAAAGCTATAATTATCTACACGACACGTAGATTAAGCTTATACAATTCGTTAACACGAATTTYCGCTYTACRAWTWAATTAGAATTAATCCAATTTACAACAATCCCCCACATGAGTGAGAAACTCCAAAAACGTAATGCATGAATGCAAATACATAGCTCAGTCCTTAAGAGACAATAGAGAATAGGAATAGTTGGATTGTGGCCTTGAACCCTCCTTAGTTAATACTACCGAGCATACCGACGGATTAGTGAACATAATTCTTGAACTATTCCCCTTTGTGTATATTAAACAATAGTACCAACCCACTAAGGTCTCAAAATTCTTCCGTTCTTACGTTTATATCCGTTTCTGGCCATGGACAACTTCTTTGGATTCATAAGCTTCAGTAGAAGTGACCCTCACTTCTCGCTTACATAGGTGATTCTTCAAATCAGCATGCAGTCATACTCAAGTCAAAGACCTGCACAAGAATCTTTAAAAATCAGAGATTTAACCTCACCACGTGACAGATTATAAACTCTACTTTTGCGTTAAGGAATAGGTTCGTAGAGTTTTACTTACCCAGACTCTTGTAGTTTAGTTTTCCCATTGAACCAAGTTTGTGGGATCTCCACTCATCATGGTTGGGTTTCCACTATAATGATCTTTAAGATGTGGATTTCACTCCCATTCCTTCTAGCAACTTGTACATTTGATCTCGAGCTATGTTCTTAGTGAATGGATCCGCTAGATTATCTATCGACCTTACGTAGTCAACAGAGATAATCCCACTCAATAACAGATGTTCACGATGTTGTGTCTCCGACGAATATGTCGAGACTTACCGTTATACAAACCACTTTTTGCCCTCCCAATAGTAGTTTGACTATCGCAGTGAAGCATAACCGGCGGCATGGGTTTCTCCCAACATGGAATATCTTCTAAAAAGTTACGAAGCCATTAAGCTTCTTCACCTGCTTATCGATTGATCCATCAGCCCTGAACTTTCGTTTCAGAATCCATTTACTCCCTAAAGGTTTACAACCTTCAGGTAAGTCAGTCAGAATCCACGTATGGTTCTGCATGATCCAATCGATCTCGCTCTGTACAACTTCCTTCCAAAATGAACTATCAGTTCGTGAGAAAGCTTCTTTCAGTGAATTTGGTTCTTCATCCAAGAGAAAAACCACATAGTCAGAACCGAAGTCCTTTGCAACTTTAGCTCGAGTGCTCCGTCTAGGAGTTAGAGCTTCAAGTTCTGAACCGGGTCGTTTGCGAGACTTAGGTTCAACCCCCACAAGTTCGTGAATTATAATTCCTTCAGCATTACCAGTGTTTGAACTGGATGCACCTTTATCCTTACAAGGATAGATGTCTTCAAAGAATATTGCATTCCTTGACTCAATGGTGGTTCCGACATTCAGGTCCGGAACATCCGACCTATGGATTATAAATCGATAGGCGCTGCTATTTAGTGCATAACCAATAAAAATACAATCAACCATTTTGGGTCCGATTGTCACTTCTTTCGGTAGAGGCACTTCTACCTTCGCTAAACACCCCCACACTTTGAGGTATTTATAAGAAGGTTTCCTTCCTTTCCACAACTCATAGGGAGTTTTGTCCTTACCTTTAATTGGAATTTTATTGAGGATATAGTTAGCTGTTAAAACAGCTTCCCCCCACATGTTCTGCGGTAACCCAGAACTAATCAACAACGCATTCATCATCTCTTTCAAAGTACGATTCTTTATTTCTGCAACTCCGTTTGATTGAGGTGAGTACGGAGCTGTAGTTTGATGAATTATGCCACTTTCGTTGCACAACTCCTCAAARGGAGCTACGTATTCCCCTCCTCTATCACTCCGGATAGATTTGATTTTGCAGTTAAATTGATTTTCGGCTTCATTTTTGAAGTACTTGAAAGCTTCAATAGCCTCATCTTTACCTCTCAAAAGATAAAGGTAACAGTATCTTGTGCAATCGTCAATAAAAGTAATAAAATACTTTTTACCACCTCTAGTTTGCACAAACTTTAAATCACATACATCCGTGTGAATTAATTCTAAAGGTGTCGTGCTCCTTTCTACCATTTTAAACTGCAACTTAGTCATTTTTGCTTCTACACAAATTTCACACTTACTTTTATTAACAAACTCATTTACCTTAAGTAAATTGAGATTTGATAAACGTTTTATTGTATTTAGATTAACGTGGCCTAATCTACAATGCCATAAACTAGAGCACTCAGTCAAGTAAGAGGAATCAGAAGCAATTTTATTAATGACTTGTTTTGGGCGTATAGCCATTACACTTAGTTTGAACAAACCATCTGTAAGGTAACTCTTACCTAGTGGTGTCCCAAACTTAGACAATACAAACATATTAGACTCAAATACAAGTCTAAAGCCATGACTAACTAGTATTGAACCAGAGACTAAGTTATTCCGGATGTCCAGAACGTGCAGCACCTCATTCAGAGTGATCTCCTTGCCTGAAATCATTTTGAGGACAACCGTACCAGTCCCAGAAACTTCCGAAGAAGCTTGATTTCCCATGTTCAACTTCCTTACCTCACAAGGAAGGTATTTGGAGAACAAGCTCCAATCAGCACACACATGAATGGTTGCAGCAGTGTCGATGAACCATTGACCACGGTTCTCGATCATGTTAGCTTCTTCAGTGATAACCACAACGAGGTCATCACTAGTCAGCTCCCTCTCGACTAGTTGGGCACTCGGCTTGGCCTTCTTCTGCTTAGGCCTGTGACAGTTCTTAGACATGTGTCTAGGATAACCGCAATTGTAACAACTGCCTTTGAACTTCTTAGAAGAGGGAGCTTTAGGCTTAGAATTGCCAGGATGCGGCCTCTTCTTCGAGTTGTCTCCTAGTTCAAGCAAGTTCACTCGGGGTTCATCCGAACTTTTAGAATTCTTGTTTTGAACTCGAACTTCGGACTCAGTTCGCACCTTCCGGATAACATCTTCAAGAGACATCACCTTTCTCTTGTGCTTGAGATACGTCTTGAAGTCTTTCCAGCTTGGAGGAAGCTTATCAATCATGGTAGAAGCCGTGAAAGTATCTGGAAGTATCATCCCCTCGGCGTGGACGTCATTCACCAGCATTTGGAACTTTTGAACTTGTTCCATAACCGGGCGAGAATCAGTCATCTTGTAGTCCATAAAATTCGTGACTACAAATCTCCTAGTTCCAGCCTCATCAGAACTATATTTCTTCTCAAGTGCCTCCTAGATATTTTTGGAGGTCTTTGCGTCCGAGTACAAATTACTCAAACTATCTTCTAGGCTACTCAGGAGAAAACCTTTGCACAGATAGTCCCCATTATGCCAATTATCGAAGGCAGCGTGAACATGGAAATTAGTCTCATCCTTGTCCGGAATAGGTGGTTCGTCTTCCTTCACGAAGTTAGCGAAGCCAAGCATCGTGAGGTAGAAAAGCATCTTTTGTTGCCACCTCTTGAAGCCTTCCCCATTGAATTTTGGAGGCTTCTCCGCCGCGGGCATGATCCGAGAGGAGTGCACCAGCGCGTTCATCGTTGGTACAAAAGTCCCTACCGAACCCGTTGAATGGGTATTTAAAACAGTTGAATCTGTTTGGGGAGCAGTTGCAAACAAACTCGGAACCGAAGTTCCCGTCATCCCAATGGGATGGGTCACAACCGGAGCTGACATATTTTGGACCGAAGTCCCTATCACAAAAAAGGGATCGTTCCAATAACCGAAGCTGTGGATGAGTTCGACTGGGCCATGCGCTTAGTCAGCGTCTCGAGTAAGAAATCGAGTGTTCCTGGGTTGAGAATGATCTCATCCTAAGTGGTGTTCAAGATTGGCGTAGACATGCCAATCGTCGTGGTGTTCGTGACTGCGGGGGAAGAGATCGTCGCCGAAGTGGTGGAGGTGATGGCCGGAATAGTGTCGCTCGTCGGAGTGCTGGATGTTGACATCTCTCTTTTCCAGTCAGGGATTACACATTACAGAAAAATAAAATTACAAACAAAATTCGTTTTGCGATTGTTGGAAATCGTTACAATAATTCGAGAACAAACAGGGAACTTGTAATAATCACTAAAACTGGAAAAAGAAAAGAAGAAAACGAAAACAGAAACTTGTAAATAAAAGTCGAGTCGAGTGGACACTCTTTCTGCAAAATGAATTTGCCCCGATAGTGCCCTTCAGTTTCGACAAATCTTTCCCAAAGATAAAACGACTTCGTCCCTGATATTACAGCACCGTAAGTATCAGGGCTTCGGCGAACTGGAAAAATCTGGACTGAATTACTTAATGAAAAACTGCAGAACAGTATGTATGTTGTATGCTTGAGAGTTCCAGGTGCTTCAGGTATTTTTCGTGTATGGAAAAGTGTCCAAAACAAATGCAGGAGCCTCACCCTTTTATAGGGTTCATATTAGGGTTACAGTTGCCAATTAAGACGTTCTTAATGGCGTTCAAACAGTCAGCTTTATCAAGCATGAATCTGGACGAGTTCAGCGTGCAGATACGTTGCTGTTTGAATTCAAAGTTTGAAAACGGCTGACTGGTCAGGTGCCAGCCGTTACGAAACGGTCAGGAGTTAAATGTATTCTCAGGCGTTTGAGAAATACCAGGGTTCAAACCGCACGTGGCTAAAAAGTTAGCCATGGTTGAAACAGAACCAGGACCCCACTCGGACCATCACAATCGGACCAGCGAATTCGGACCAATTGCCCAAGTCCCAAGTCCCAGGCCGGCCCAGAGCCCAGGACCCAGGACCGAGGTCTGGGTCCGGGCTCGGGCTCGGATCCGCCATCGGCTTCGCCGAAGGCAGACTGGCGAACCCAAGTCCAAGAGCCCACGTGAGCTTCGTTTACACAAAGCCCACAATACCCGTTGGCCCACTTGATGTCCACTCATTAAAAGTTAAACACTTTTAAACTCCCTTCCACATTGAATAACTATCAATGTGGGATAAACGAAAAGGCATAAAAGCACATATTCAACTTCCAAACACCATTTCTCACTCACCAATAAATGGATTTGAGAAATTCAAAAAGTTATAATTATCTACACGACACGTAGATTAAGCTTATACAATTCGTTAACACGAATTTACGCTGTACCATTAAATTAGAATTAATCTAATTTACAACACTTCACCAATGGTGACAGCAATACCATGACAACCGATGTGACGCTCAATTTTCGTCACCGTTTCTCTTCAGTGACGAAAAAATAAACTTTTAATGACGAAACGTATCGTCATCAAACATCAAATTTCTTGTAGTGTTTCTTAGTTTAATTCATAGATTTAGGGTTTAGATAGTTAGAATTACTTTATGTTCTTGAATTTTACGTTTGAACTTGAATTCACTGAATGTTTTATGCAATTTAGTTTCTGTTTTAATTCAGATTTTTATGTTTATGTTTGAATATTGGATACTTGGATTGGTTGAAAATATTCATGCAATTAATTTATGTTTGTTTGCTTAGTTTTCATGAAAGTCGATTTATTGTTTGATAGTCGTTGGAGCCATAGATGTTTAATTCATGCATGATTGTTGTTTAGAGTTGAATTATTGAGTTGATTTATAGTTTTCTAGCTGCTGCGTTTTAGTTTTGATATTGAATAATTGCTTAGTTTCAGGTTTTAATTGAGTTTCTTATTAAATAATTAGTTAGTAATTAAATTCCTAGTTTAATTTGGTTAATTAGTGTTCTTAATTTCTAGTTGGTAATTTAGTTTAGTTTAATTAGGTTAATTAGTTTAATTTGTTATTGCTCAAGTTCTTAGTTATAATCAAAACTCAAAAACAAATAAATCCCCAATTTGTAAGAGTACTTGTTTAATTGTTTTGAGAAAAACATCTAAGAGACCGAACAGTTGTCCTCGAGAGATCGACACGAGTCAACTTCCCACCCTACAAGCGCCCTCGTACTCTTGCGAGCAAGCTTGCGTGTTTTAAATTAAAATATATTAAAAAGGGGTGCACAAAAGTTTGGTTCATAGACATTGATGACTCCACTTGGCAACCTCTAATCCTAAAAACTAAGATTATATTCAAACATTATATGACAATTAAATGGGGAATATAGTCATATTACACTCTATTTATATAATCATCAAGATTACAATATTTGTCCTAACAGTAGTCATAGAGTTTTAAATAGTTATGATTTTCATGCCCATCCCATCCACAATCTTTCACAAGCAATCTTGGATTTCCTCTTCTTGTATCAGACTTACGAATCCTTCCCCTACCTGAATCCTAGTGTCCAGTATTTTTTTGAGTCTTCGTGTAATAGATAAAAACATATAATAGGCTTTATTTATCGTAGTTATCATCAACAAATAATCTTTCACATTATCAAACTGTCATTAAATCCCATTAGAAACTACATTAGCTTAGTTTCCATCTCTTGATCTGTAAATGCGTTTCCTATCACAGATTTACAGACAATAATATGGACATGACAAATATGCTCATCCCACATTGTCTTCAGCTTAGTGATGTAAATAATGACTGAATCGTCTCACCGCTTCAAATTTGTCGTGTCTCTTTATAACTGGTAGAGTAATGACACATTAATTCTCATACTCTGTAGCTGAATCAACATATATAAAAGCACCTACAATGTTTGTAGATAGTGAATTTGATATCTTGTATATAATCATCCAATCCACTCGCTTCCATTGTCCATAGCACGCATCAGCTAGCATTACAAGAAATTTGAGGTTCGATGACGATTTTTTTTCCACGCATAAAAATTCGTCATAATATGTTAATTAATAGTGATGTTATTCAATTTCGTCATAGAATAACACCCTTCTATGACAGTATTTATTGTTATCACAGTTGTTCACCGATTTCGTCACGAATACTTATATTTGATGACGTTAAATGTAGTTTGTCACAATATTGGGAAGACAAAAAAAACAATGGTTCGGAAAACCCTTTTTATGATAAAAATATAATAATTTGTGACGATATTTTGGTGTCACGATAAGTTTGTAGTTGTGACAGAATCATTTTTGTCACTAATGTCCCCTTGAAGAATGGTGACGATATTTGGTGTCACAACAAGTTTCTTTTCATGACAACGCCATAATTTGTCATCAGTTCTAGAAAAGTGGCGACAATATTATTTTGGCACAAAAGAGTTCTTTGATGACGTCAAATATGAATTTGTCATAGTAATTTTGTTTTTGTTACAAATTCACACCAGATTTAGGAGACTCTTCCGATAACATTTTGATTTAAAAGCAATACAAGTTCACTGCATATTTGTGTTATTAAAAGCATCATATTTCTCATTAATTTCTATGAATGTAATGTTAATTAATTTTAATTACTATATATTGTATAATATTTGAAGTAATCAATAATATAATAATAATAATAATAATAAAATTAATGTTAAAGACATATATTAATTAAAATAAATAATTAAATTATGTGTTTTACACAATTAAAAATAATAAAATATATTTGAATGAAACATTTAATTAGGATGCTCCATAGTCTAACCATCAAATCCTGAAAGTTTGAGCTTCTGAGATAATGGTATTGCTGCTTAACACATATTCATCACATCAAACACATAAAATATAATTCTTAATACAATTATATTCATCACAAATAATATTCATTATACATAACATACATAATTATCACACATAACATTTATATTTATTATATAGATTATTACAATGGAAATCAAGTGGAACATACATTGTCAATTGGGTGCATAATATATTTCTGACATTAGGGACGAATATATAATTTGACAATTAGTAAATAAATAAATTATGAAAAAATATTAGAACACGTATATTCATTTGAACGTGGAAAATTATGAATTGATATTTCAAAATGCATTCGATAGCTCACAATCAAATAAAGTTATAGAATGAAAACCGCATATATGATAATTGGACATTTTTTTAATTTTAATTATCAAGACTATTCTTATATTAAATCATCTCTAAGCTTTCCCAACTATTTTGGAAAAACAAATTATTTGGTATAGTATAGACCTCTTACTAACACTAAGTAAATCAATCGTAACACTAAGTAAATCAATCGTCAGTGAGAGACGGATTATAAACTTAAAAAATACGCCGGATCAACAATTGATAATTAACATGTGAAGATAATAATAGTTTAATTAGCAAGATAAAAGAAAAAAAAAACTAAAACAATTTTAACAACTAATCTTCATTTCGAGAAAAGTAGCATTAAATCTACTCTAAGCCATTTATACATAATGGAAAAACTCACAACACAACAGAACATAATTAAACTAATCTAAATTTATATCATAGTAACTCTTAATAGTTAAAAACTCTCCTCCCAGAATCAATTTCCCCTCTTCCTCCAAGGAGACATTGACAAACATACTATATATTTTAACTAAACATACCCTCTAATAATCTAAGTTTATTGAAAAAGGATAATTAAGACCCATCCATTTTCATTAGCTCCTCCTCAAATCCACCACGATACTTTCAGTTCAAAATACTCACGATCAAATATTTCTCGAAAGTGATTGACACTTCTCGCTTGATCAAAATCTGTAATGTTAAAGCCACAGTATCATGCCTCTATTACCTGCTCATATCTGGAGAACATATATGCATAAGAACACAAGGTGTTGACAACAGCACATCATTCCTTTTCCTAAAAATGAAAGTGAAAAAAGAAAATATAAAAGCCACGTATGTAATTGTATCATCCAAAAGCCAATAGTTGCTAAGCACATAACACTGCTATTTAACTAGATAGGTTCCTGAAACGATCTGTTCTCTGCATGAGACAAAAATCCCTCAGTCAACACAAAATCATTTATTCTTCTGGGTAAGAGACAAATCCCTCGAGCGACACTAAACTCTCAAGAGAGAAACGGGCTTTACCCACACAATCCTCTACAAGTCCAAGGGAGAAAAATTCAGACTAAATCCGACCTAATAATCATAAGACCACACAACTTCATAAATTCCAATACGTCTTCGTACACATAACATATTTCTGCAAAAATCGCAAAGAACGTCAAGAGAGAAAACAAAGTAGAGATACATTTAAAAAATGTACTAAATAATTATTTGGTCTAAAGGTCATTAAGCTGTCAAATACAAAACAGATTGTAAATATATGTAGATATACATAATTATATAAATTGTTTGCCAACTCTTTAAAAAAAGTGATTCTTGACTTTTGTTTCCAGAGATGAACAAGGTGTGCCTAAATGGTTAGCAGCAATGCTCAGTTGGGATATTTTATTCCTTTGAAACATGATTCAACTAATTTATTCGCTGATTGTTATTCCTGGGTTTTATTTGACACCTGGTGTGGTCCGAAGAAACCCAGTCCAACTGAAATTTTTATCTTAATTGGAGCGTAATGCACAAATGTTGGTAAATACTAAAGACACACATAAATATATTGTAAATAGCTGTTATTGGATCTAAATGACAATCTCCCCTGGGAAGTGGAAATGCATAAATTACTTGTAAAGTCAAATCATCATCTGGATATTCAATGTGCTTAGAGATTATAATCAAATATACTTATGAATTAATAAATTACGGATAAGTCAACACTATTCAGTTTGTGCATTTATCTTTTGTACCAGAATAATCATGTGAGACTGAAAAAAAAATTATTACCTCACCAATCTTCTCGATTATCATCATCACTGTCCGTGTCTGTCTCATTATCAGAATCGTTACTTTTTTGAGAATCCTCATCGCTGGTGCAATAGTCAAGTACCGTGTCATCTAACTCATCAACATCATCTAAGTTTGGTACCTCAACAACTTCAGTTGATCTTGCAATAATCGGCCGGTCAATGACCTCCACGTCCACGTCATCCCTGTTTAATGAATGTATTTCACTGAGATTAAATTCAAGCGGACTATTTGTATCATTCTTTTGATATACAACATTTTCCATAAACATAACTTCGTCGACATCCATTTCTTCATCGTGCATCTCCGTAACATCATAAACATGCCTACGATGGAATGGTATCACGACACGCCAATCATGTCCTAATTTAGGATCATTAGTGTAGAAAACTCACCTTGCTTGATCAGCTAATATGTAAGAGTCATCCCGTACCATTTACGATATTTCCGTCTTTTTGTATCTTTGTTCCTTTGTTTCTTCCAAGATTAAACCAATCACATTTGAATAAACCAACCTGCCTATCTTTAACATAATCTAGCTGAATAATATTCTTTAAAACCCCATAAAAATCGATGATGTCATCTCTATGGTTACTCTCCACTACAATCCCACAGTTTTGAGTTTTTCGATGGCTATCGCGTTGTTCAGTTAAAAATCTTACCCCGTTTACGATGCAACCAGAAAACTTTCTTACACACTTCTGAGGTGCACATGCTAGTGAATATAAAGATTCATTAACCTGTGATGGCTCCTCTACGTATAACTTAGTCATCTGTAAAACAAGAATAATAAAAACTAATTCATACGCTTATAAAATACTTTGTATTTACTTTAAATATAACATTACATGTTTTTGAACCATGCTGGAAATTTCTCTTTATGTTCCTGGACTAAATTCACACAATTGCCTAGCAAAAGCTCTTCCTTGTGCTTCCTACAATCAATATAAAAAGGTAATTCAGATTTATTAAATAATAAAATTAATTAGAAAGTGTAAAATATTTTTATACAGTACTTACTCCAAAAATGGTGCAACCTCTTCAAAATTTTGGAAGACAAGCCACTGCAGTGCATTGAACCCTTCCTCGGATAAATCTACAAGTTTTGTTGATCCGAAATGGCGGTACTTTTGTGAGAATATTAATAGACTATCATCATTTTTTTTATCATTATTGCGCTCATCTCGGTTAAATCTAGTTTCAACTCCATGTAAGTACATCGAGCAAAAGGTTAAACACTCTTTTGCGATGTATGCTTCGGCCACTGATCCTTCGGGATGAGCTCTATTGCATACATTCTGCTTCAAACCACATAGAAATCTATTTGAAAAAAAAAGGTCAGCATGATGACAAATATAAAATTTGATTCAAGTACAAATTTCTTAAAACCAATGAAAAATATATATAATAATCGTCATGGTAGAAATATAAGTTCTGATGCAATTAAGAATTTGTAATTTAATATTATTACCGTTCAATGGAATACATCCACCTGAATTGAACTGGGCCACCAAGCAATGCCTCATCTGGTAAATGAATAGGCAAATGAACCATGACGTCGAAGAAAGCTGGAGGATATATCTTTTCAAGTTTACACAAAATCAAGTAAATATCTTCCCTCATTTTCTCCAATTCACTTCTTTTGAACTTCTTGCAACACAGTGTTGAAAAAAATGACCTAAATCGGTCAGTACCTCACACAGTTCCTTATTTAAGGATCCGCGAATCCCGATAGGAATTATTCATTGTAAAAGTACGTGACAGTCATGGCTTTTCAACCCAGATAAATTGTAGTCGCTTGAACTAACAAAATGAGAGATATTGGAAGCATACCCATCCGGAAATTTAACATACTTTATAAACTCACACAAGTCTTGTCTCTCTTTCTTTGACATAACATAACAAGCAGCTGGCATCACACATCTTCCATTAGTTCGCCTGACTAAGTGCAACTCCTGATGAATTTGCATGTCCTCTAAATCTAGCCTCGCCTTCATAGTATCTTTTGTTTTCCCATCTACACTCATCAAGGTTCCTAACATACTCTCACATATATTTTTTTCGATATGCATTACATCTAGATTATTCCGTAATTTCAACTTACTCCAATAGGGCAAATCGAAAAAAATGCTACGCTTGGTCCAGTTTAACTCCTCGGGCTCCCGCTTCCTTTTCTTATTGTTTCCATGCTTCCCTGGTATTAGACTTTGCAGTCTCTCCAGCTGCACTAAGACATCCTCCCTGGTTAAACCTCTAGGCGCTTCGGCGTCTTCCTTCTTCCCATTGAACCTCTTACTTTTCCTCCACGCATGATCTTTCGGTAAATCACGACGATGTCCCGTGTAAGCTATCTTGCTACGTAGTCACACGGAATAAGTTTGGTCATTACAAACTGGACAAGATATGTACCTTTTAGTACTCCACCCGGACAGTTCGACATATGCTGGAAAGTCATTTATTTTCCACAAAATTGAAGCATGCATTTAAAAAGTTTTTTTTGAAGAAACGTCAAAGGTCTCTGCCCCCTCAAAGAACAATTCTTTCAACTCTTCGATTAATGGCTGCAAGTAAACATCAATATCCTTCCCTGGTGAATTCTTGACCGGAATCAGCAAAGACAAGAAAAGGAACGGATCTTTCATGTAGTCCCAAGGGGGAAGATACAACGGGGCTAGAATGACTGGCCACATGCTGTAAGTCGTGCTCATGTTTACAAATGGATTAAAACCATCTGCAGCAAAAGCTAGTCTAACATTCCTAGGATCATTTGCAAACCAGGGATACTCTTTATCGAAGTGTTTCAATGCTGCAGAATCTGCCGGATGCCGCATATATTCATCATCGACTCGTTTTTCTATGTGCCACACCATCTTTTTTTTATGTTTTATGGGACATGAAAAGGCGTTGGAGCCTTGGTTTCAATGGAAAATACTTTAAAATCTTGTGCGGTAACCTCTTCCCCAAACCATCGTTGAGTTTCTATCGAGAACTCTGACAAATAGGGCACGCCTTCAATTTTTCATTCTCCTTCCAAAATAAAGCACAATCATATTTTCATGCATGAATGCATTCATATCCCAATCCCAGCTCGTGCAAAAATCTTTTAGCTTCATAATACGAACTTGGAAGTGTCTCACCATCTGGAAAAGAGGATTTCATCAACTGCAAAAGCATATCGATGGTTATATTACTCAACTTGTTATAAACTTTCAAGTGGAGAAATTGTATAATAAAAGATGTCTTCGAAATCTTCTTACAACCAGGGTATAATTCCATTTGGGCACCATTCATCAGTACCTCGAGATATGCCGGAACACCACCAATATTGTCTTCCTGATCGTATTGCTTGCCGAGGTCGCACAACATGTCATCAACACCATCATATTCATTGTCTGTCCCATATTGCTAGAAGGGCTCATCGTCAATTTCAGCATCCTCATTAGTATCTGTACTCCCTTGATTACTTGCATTTGATTCACCATGATAAAACCATGTGATGTAACCTGGATCTATCCCCCGAAGCATAATATGATCTCTCACTATTTGTTGATCTTCAATTATTAAGTTCAAACAGTGCACACATGGTCATCGAACATTGCACTCCTTACCCATATGTGATTCAACAAACTGTATAAACCTATTAACTCCATCCACATAAGCATCCGAATATTTGGCAGCATGCATCCAACTCTTGTCCATTTTTAGCTACGGGATTCTATAATGATAGTTCCTATAACATAAAACAATAAAAGCGTCAATGATCCATTATAGTGCATCCCAAAAGTTGAAATATACACGACATGAACAATATCAATAAGCATACATAAATATGTTAAAATATCAACATAGCAGGACAGTCACACCCATAAATACCAGGGAATAAAATGAAAAATGGATATTGATAAAGGAACCAAACTAGGTAATAAGAGACCATATTTATAAAATTTACATTTTACAAGGGTTGTTTTTGTAATATTATCCTATACAGTTTTGCACAGAACCTTTTTTTTTAATTACCCTTTTGTATATGCACCAAGTTTTTAACCAGGGGCAGTTTTTATTTTTTAACATATATATACATATATATGGATAGTTGTTGTTTGATGTTAGAGTACATTTTTAGGAACATCTTCTTGGTTATGATTCCGTAATTTCATTCATGGTTTATATTGGATCTGTTTCGAGTGTACACTGAGTTGTGGCATATGTTATTTTACCATATCTCTGAAACAGATTCATGGCGGTTTGCTTATCATATGATGCTGAAGACATATAATTATATAGAATTTTCTTCATATTGATGCATAGACAATAGAAAAAATAGATAATTATATGGGAGTTTCTTAATATAATGATGGCATACTGATGAAGTTTGTACTTTGTGCTATAATTGTCTGAAGTTTCTTTGTCTCACAATTATGCCCCTTTTTATTTTTTGCTATGGTTTCAAGGTTCTAATAAAAGTTCTAAGTTAATTAGTGTATCATTCATGTGACACTATAAAGATTTTGATTTTAATTGAAAATTGTGTTCATGTTTATATTATTATATTATATTGGTTGAACTTCGAAAGTTTGTATTATCAGATGTGAGCTTTCGAAGTGTTTAATACATGATTAATCAACTCACACAATGCTAATTAACCACACTATTAGAACTAAAATCTATTTAATCTTAGGCTACAGTTAGCAGTTATATTATTGATAATTGTTATGTTACCTGGAATTGATTCAAAATCTATATATTAATTGATTCAAATGGGTAGCCCTCCTAAATTTGTGGAATTGCTACTAAAATCACTCCTTACTACATTCGACATATATTCAAACCTTAAGGGTAGTTTTTCTAAGTTTGATTTTTTATTTTTATTTTTGTAATTACCCCAAAGCTCAGAGCTGGTTTGAGAAAACCACCCCTAAATTATTTAATTTAATTCCTTTTTTATATATGTTGTTGAGTCTAATGAGTGGTTTAGTTAAACTTGAGGAATTACAAAAATGACCCCTGAGGTTTAGTTTAATTACATAAATCCCCGGAGTTTTTGTAAATTATTAAAAAAAAACTGCTAAATTTAAAACTCTTAAATCTTACTATTATTATCACCCCTTACTACATTAGACACAGAATCAAACCTTAAGAGCAGTTTTTCTAAGTTTGATTTTTTATTTTTTTTTGTAATTACCCCAAAGCTTAGGTCTTGTTTGAGAAAACCACCCCTAAATTATTTAATTTAATTCTTTTTTTTATATATGTTGTTTGAGTCTAATGGGTAGTTCAGTTAAATTTGAGAAATTACAAAAATGACCCCTGAGATTTAGTTTAATTACAGAAGCCCCCAGAGTTTTTGTAAATTATTAAAAAAAACACTAAACTTAAAACTCTTAAATCTTACTATTATTATCACCCCTTACTACATTCGACACATAATCAAACCTTATGGGCAGTTTTTTGCAATTTTGAAACTTTCTTCTTTGTTGTTGCCCTAAACTTCAAGAAGTGTGATTTAAGAGAACCAGACTTAATTTATGTGACAGTGGAGAAGGAGTATGCATATTTACTTTAGCCTACAATAACCCCAATTGGAGACTAGCAATAAATCAAGAGTCACTATCCTTAGGCAATAAAACTGCAATTATTTTTAGTGTTAGTGAAAACTGCATTATTTATCTTCTTAATAAATATGACAAATAGGGTATACAAACTAAGATAACGAAAGATAATTAGTTTGTATATTTATTTATTTATTAATAAACATGATAAATAGGGTATAAAAACTAGAGCTTTTAAAATTGTTTCTCTTTTCAGAAAATTAACTCAAAGATAAAGAAGGAAATGTAACATGGATGCGCATGGTACAGTTCAAGTTTGATGGAGTTAGTGAAATGACAAATAAATAATTACTAATATGGGTTTCATGCTCCTCCTTGCACCTTCATATCAAGAGATTACTTATTCAGTTCATTAATAATGTTCATTTTTCATCCATTAATTAATAAATGAATGAAAAATGAGAAATCTAAAAAGCTTAGTTATCTCTACAAAATGATTATTAATAAGTGATCGAAACTGTCGCATCACCATGTTGCAAAGGTTTAATCATATTATTAGGGTGATTTTCATTTCACTGTATTTTAAGAATGAAACTTAAACTCTTAACAATTATAATAGATCAACAACTTTAAATAGAAACATGAAAAAGAGGTTTTATGCACATGGTTTAATGATAAAAAATTAAGTATCATTAACCTTTTTTCTAACATTTACATGAAGATTAGCAAAAAGCCAAGAATGCTAATGGCTGAGAACATTAAGAAGAGAAACTCTAGTTTCCTGTGGCACAATGTAATATGCTTTATTAGTATACTTTCTTCCAATGCTAGATGATTCTCAAAAACCATAACCTGGGTGTTAAAGACTAAAAGGTTGGTGTTTTGCATGTAATTGTTGTGTTTTTCCTTTTATTTTTAGAGAGTTTTTTATATTGATTTAGTAGTTTTGAGTCATTTTTCGTTAGGCTTTTAGGTTGTTTTTCTTGTTTTATTGTTTTTTGTGTTTCTTGTTAATTGTACGTTTAATTGGGTTAAATGGCTTCAATTAATTGGAGGTTTGGTGCAATTTTGGATTTTTATGTTTAAAATTCCTATTTTTATAGGTAAGAGCATTGAAGGCTAAAAGTACTAGCCAAGGCAAGCCAAACTCCAAGCCAAAAGAGGCTCAAAAATGCCCAAACATTCTGGAATACTAGCCAACCGCGCCACAACTCGCCAAAGTAGGCGCCAGACCTCGGCGTTTGCCAAGATTCTTGCCAAAATTCACGCCAAACTGCCCACACTGGGTCGCGCTGCCCACACTGGGTTACCCAGTGTCCAAGCAGCGCCTGGCAGGCCCGCCCACACCCCGCGCCAGCGCCCGCCCACACCGCGACAGCACCTGCCGAGAGCGCGCGCGCAGCGCCCGGCGCTTGCCACACTTCTCGCCCAGGCGCTCGCCAACCCACTCTCCAGGCGCTTGCCAGGACTCACGCCAGCACTCGCCAGCGCTCGCCAACACTCGCCCAGCGTCGACATGCGACGCCACACAGTGCGCAGCCTCGCGCGCGCACGCGCCACACGCCCACCCAGCTGCCGACCAGCGCCTATGCGTGCCTAGGCTCGGCAATTGTCGAGCCATCTTGAGCCATCTCGAGCCAAATCGAGACCAGGGTCGAGCCAAGAGTCTAGGAAGGTGCCTCCAGGTCAAACTTGGTCAAACTCGGGAATTTCAAGCCTTTTTGGCTAATTTGGCCTATTTAAACCCAATTAAATTAGTATAAATAGACTACAACTCTCATTTTTGTAAAAAAAAAACACCTCTCATTTTTCTCCCAACCCAAGCATGGGTTTGAGGATTAAAAATCCTCTCTCTAGTTTTCAAGATCTCTTAGGTTTTAGATTCAATTTCAAGCTTTGATGTAATTTCTTTTCTAGATTTAGATTTACTTTCATGCTTGGCCTTGGGTTTGTAAGCCTAAGAAGAATCCAAATACTCCTTTAGATTGTTACTTTTGATGCAATTTAATTCAAGCTTTCTACTCTTTCCTTTAATTCAAGTAAGTTTCCTTTCAATTTCAAGTTTTGTTCTTCATTTCCATGCTTTGTTCTTCATTTCCATGCTTTGTTCTTCATTTTATGCCTTTTGTCTTAGCACCTTGAATTCATGATGAAACTTATGATTTGGCTATGGATTCTAGACGAGTGACACATCTAGATCATAGATCGGCTCTTGGATCGTCTTGATTTTGAGTTTTACACATGCTTTATTTTGAATTAAATTTTTGTGCTTTGTTTCATGCTTAATCTTAGATCTAGTCTTCATTACTTGTTATTTTTCATAAAGTTTTAAACTTTACCATCTATTTTCATTACTTTATCCATTCATGCTTTCAATTTTAGTAAATTTGCATTATTTGAGTTTTTATGCATAGCTGTACCTTGTGCTTGCATGCTTGTACTTGGTGAAACAATGCTTGTTTTTGCTTATTTTCATTATTGCTTTGAATTTTCAATTAAGGCATACGACCGAGGCATCCTACCCACTTGAATTTCATTTCTTAGCTTAGTTTAGTTAGTTTAATTGCTTTATTTTTCATTTTCCTTTCATTTTCCAAGCTTGAAACACCTTGAATCCTTCAATTGAATCGAAATCCGATAAACCGAGCCATAAACCCGTTGATATATTTCAACACCACGAAAACTCTTCTAACAAAATGGCGTCGAGTCATAACCTGGGTGTTAAAGACTAAAAGGTTGGTTTATTTAATTTTTGTTTTTAACTAATTTTTTCAAAGTTCAATTTTGTTCCCATAAGATTTTTTTTTCTTTTTTGTGCAAATTATAGTGTTATGCATTCTAATTAATTTGTGCAACTATAGCTCCACAAATTCTTGATTTTGTGCAATTTGGTCCCAAATGGGTTTTTTTTCAGTATTTCATTTTACAAGATATTCTAAGATGTTAAAATACAGATTTACTTTATCCAATTCCCAATAGAGTCACATGAATAAAATTGATATTTTAAAAAAAACGACAAGATCATTTTGAATCGAAAATGCCACATCAAAAAGATATAAGACCAAAACTGCCAACACCTAGTAATTACGGGACTAAAATTACAATTTAAGACTCATTTTTTCTTGTCTTATCAATATTCAAAACTTTTTAATGCAGATTGCTAATCTATATTTATCACAACTAGTCAAGAAAATCGAGCTTATAACCAAACATAACTGATGTGTATAAATGTCGTTACATGAATAATTTTCCTGATACAAACACTCACACAGAATATATGTATATGAGTAATGGAGATATGTATATATGCTGATACTGGGTTTTATTTAACCCATTTATAATTTTTGAATATGCCTAGCTCAGCGGCATTTGCATTGCACATATTCCACTGTAAACCCATTCATTTAAATGTGAGAAATAAAAACTGAATTTAAAAACCTAATAGTAAGAATTATGCTTAATAACAGAACTCATCGAACGTAGCTCAATTAGCCAAACAATATTACATATCCAACGATGAAATTACGTAGCGCACATGAAATTAGCCAAACTAAATGAAAATAAGATCATGGCTTCAAATCACTGTTCTAAGAACATAATACAAGTTATGAATCATAAGTGGCAAATGCAAAAAAAGGTTAATCACAAACGGACAATAGCTAACAAATTAACTACATTAAGATAACACCAAATACAATAAATAAAATTAAAAAATGATAACACTGCATTCAAACAATAATGAACGGATGAGTTCTAAATTTGAACTCACCAGCCCGACAAGAGGATTCTTCAGCACAATTCTAGCATGGGTAGCAGACTCCGGCCGACGCCAATTCCTCTTCAATTGCTGGAAAATTTCAATCACCGCCAATTTCTAGGCAGACTAAATGGGGAAACTCTCAAAAGGAATGGATTTCTTATGCACTGCTAGGTATACATACGAATTAGGTTAAGGCAAGAAAAAATTAAAAGGGCACGAGAGGTTGAAGATGGTGATGAATAGGTAGAATTATAAGATAGAGTATATTTAGCTCATTTTCTATGTTAGGTGCTTTTATATTTAGTTTATACTTAGACCACTCCATATAAATATTCAATTTAGGGTATAGTGTTTTTATTAAATTAATTGTTAAAATTACTTAAGTGAATGTATAATTAATGAAACAAAACTAAGGCTTTCTTTATTAAATTAGTAACTTAGGATTATAAACGAGTGAAATTTAGACGAGTGAACTTTATTTGTGTCGAGTGGATTAGAACACGAATCAAGACGAACTTTAATTTTTATCAAATGTACGAGTGTTTTCAAAAATTTTACACAATGTTGAAAAGTCAATCTAATACGTTCTTTAATATCAGGTAACTCAAATAAAATAGTGGGTAGTTTTGTTTTAATTATATTTGAATCAAGTGGATTAGAACACGAATCGAGACGAACTTTGATTTTGATCAAATGTACGTGTGTGTTCAAGATTGTTACAAAATTTTGAAAAGTCGGGATAATATGTTCTTTTAATATCAGGTAACTCAAATCGAATAGTGGGTAGTTTTGTTTTAATTATATTTGTGTCGAGTCGATTAGAACCCAAATTGAGACGAACTTTGATTTTTATCAAATGTACGAGTGTTTTCAAAATTATTACACAATTTTGAAAAGTCGATCTAATACGTTCTTTTAATATCAGATAACTCAAATAATAGACGGTAGTTTTATTTTAATTATACTTGAGTTGAGTGGATTAGAACACGAATCGAAATGAGCTTTGATTCTTATCAAATGTAAGTACGTGTGTGTTCAAGATTTTTACAAAATTTTGAACAATCGAGATAATACATTTTTTTAATATCAGATAACTCAAGTCGAATAGACGGTAGTTTTATTTTAAGTATATTTGAGTCAAGTGGATTAGAACACGAATCGAGACAAACTTAGATTTTTATCAAATGTACGTGTGTGTTCAAGATTTTTACAAAATTTTTTGGTAGCTTCTTATCTAATTAGGGTAGTGATACTAGTTATCGCATGGTATCTAAATCTCTAACATTCCCAGTATAAGTTTAAAGAATCGATCACACCATAACTTGTCTAAATTGTAAACTTTTTTTTTTCCAACTTGCGTGGCATAAGCAGTTTAAGTCAAGGTAGTTGCTCATGTGTGTTCAAGTGTGTGGAGACTTGTTGTTGGTTTTAATATGTGATTTTTCGTGTTGAGAAATAGATTAATAAATTAGTGGATTACTGTTAATCCCATATCTAGTTATGTTGAATAGTTATTGCATATGTAAATCATATGTTCTTCCAACTTCTCAGCTTATTTCATTATAATTCTATTACTTTAGTTATTGCATATTAATATCATGAAAAAATGGGTATGTGTATTTATGCTGAACTAAAAAGATGTTTGCAGTTGGTTTGTTATGAAATATATATATATATATATATATTATATATATATATATATATATATATATATATATATATAT
>BMAC01000651.1:487961-543724 GCA_014905375.1 Phtheirospermum japonicum | reverse complement strand
ATACAGTCGAGATAATACATTTTTTAAATATCACGTAACTCAAATCGAATAGACGGTAGTGTTTTTTTAATTATATTTGAGTCGAGTCGATTAGAACATGAGTCTATGCGATCAATGATTTTTATCAAATATATAATTGTGTTCAGGATTTTTACAAAATTTTGAACAGTAGGGATAATACGTTTTTTCAATATCAGGTAACTCAAATTGAGTAGCGGGTAGTTTTGTTTTAATTATATTTAAGTTGAGTGGATTAGAACACGAATCGAGACGAACTTTGATTTTTATCAAATGTACGTGTGTGTTCAAGATTGTATATATGCATAGTGTAGATTGAAATTTTGCTAGATAATTTGTTTAGTGAGGCTAAACTGTAATACTTATGTTATGTGGTAAACTTATGTTAATTCTGAATCACATTTATGTACATCTTTAGATTATTGTGATTTAAAAACTATGTATGCTTAGTGACATATATGCTTAGTGTAGATTGTAATCGCGATGCCAGAATATATTTGCAGTTGCTTTCTTGTGAGTATATAAATGCTTATTTTATATTGAATTTGTGACTACATAATATGTTTTATGATGCTGAACTGGAATACATATGATTGTGTGATAACCTTGTTCTAGTTTTGTATCACATTTATGCTGATCTTAGATATACATGCTTATTGTAGATTTGAATTATGTTAGATGATATATTTCATGATGTTTATCTTGAATACATAACTAGTGTAGTAGCCTTATGTTAGTTTTGCATCACATTTATGATGATTCCAGAATTAATGATGCTCAAATTATGTAATGAGATCTGTTATTGTGATCTTAGATTTTTGTGATGCTAAGATTATTGTATATTATTTGTTAGCAGGTTCTGTGTAAAATGAAATATAATACAACTTGTTATATTATTTAAATCTACTTTATAATATTTTTGATCTTTTTGTTTGTAATAATTGCAATTTTTAATCCACATGCTAGTTGTATCATCTCCACGGTGCTTGACTGTGCTTTTGTGTTTGCTAGTATTTCACCTAATTGATGCTAATTAAATAAGCAATGAAAAACATATTGATGCTAATTAATTATTCAATGAAGAACATATAATTTCAATACACTGGTCTTTTTAATTTATGGTTTTCAACAATTGTATTTCTTTTATAATCTAATTATCGGATATATGTGTTGTTCATCTTAGATCTCATGTACAGAAAATATTTTTTTAAAGAAACTATTTATAATATAGTATCCAACTGTGTCTATTATCCATTATAATGTTAATAATTTATTTGTACATCAAATGGTTGATCCATGATGTTATTTGTTGTGTTCTATTTAGTTGGAGAAATGGCGCCAGGAGGTATATTGAAGAAACAGAAATTCAACACAAACAAGCCTCGACAATATGTCGTAAACCATACCTCTATTAATGCCTCCACACCCCGTAGGAGTACAAGAAAATCTGACATTCTGAATGATTCAAGGCCCACTACTGTCAGCCACATGCCACAAAACCCTGTAGTCCCCCGTCTAAAGGCACTCAACTTACATTAACCGGCCGTCAAACCCAATAACCTGTCACTCAACGCCAGCCACCTGCCGCTTAACCCCAACCACCTGCCACTCAAACCCAATCACCTGTCCCCCAAACTCAATCACCTGTCCCCCAAACTCAATCACCTGTCCCCCAAACTCAATCACCTATCTCTCAAACCCAACCTATTGCCCCTCAAACTCAATCACTTGTCAGTCAAACCCAACCTGGGGACCCTCAAAGTCAATCTCATATCCTCCGATCTGAATCAACTAACACTCGGACTGATTCAATTGGGCTTCAGACTGATTCAACAGGCACTGGACTTCAATCAACAAATAACACTAAAGACTGATCACATGAAGATGGTGAAGAAACAGGTTTATTATTCTTACATTTCAATTTTTTTCATCTTGGTAATAGTCTTGAATCTGCTTCATATGTTTTATGTGCTTTAATGTATAATAATTTGATACCTATAGTGATTTGTGTTATTTTAAATCAGTTGTAAGTTATTATGTTATAACAATTGTACATATATAGTACATGACATTGCCAAGTTTCAAAATTGGCAAATATTTCATAACGTGCAAATTTTCTTTTTTCTTGAGGTTCATATGTATTAGATTTACTTTGATCTAAAAGTCTGCTATTATTTATATGTGGTTCATTCTTTATAGAGTTTGATATTTTTTATTTTAGATTCATCTGATTGGGAAGAGACATTACAATTCTTAGTTTACAATTAACTTACCTTTGCCTAAAAGTTGGGATTACATAGTTGGATATATATGTCAAATGTGACTGGTTGAGTTGGGCAATATGTTATGTGGGGTAGAACTGTTGATTTGTAAATTAGTTTTAAGTTTGGCGTTTGTTTAATGTATGTATAATATTGTTGATATGAATAATTATGAAAATGACTTTTGTTAAAAGTTGCTTGGTGGTTGATTTAGAGCGATCTACTTCTTTGTCCTCGTATGAAAACATCTTACTAATAAATGAAGTTTATTTAAATATTTCTCAAATACATGAAATAAGTTTCAGTAATTTAAATTTCAAATGAAGACTTTCATATATACTAATTAGTTGATGTGCAGATGTTGTCTCCAAAATTGATAAAAGGAAATGTGGCCCAACAATGGGCAGGGGCATCATGAAGGCATTTGATGCTTCTTCGAGTAAAAAAATGAAGATAGAGGTGGATCCATTGATTGGAAGACCTAAAAGTCAAGTGCAATATGCTAAGTTCGCAAGTCATATTGGGGTAGCGACTCGGGATGTCCTTCCTTTGCCGAGGAGGTGGAAGGAGGTAGATGTACAAAAGAGTTTGGAGCCGGGCATTAACCATATGCAGGTAGGGTTTTTATACTTTTTTTTTTCACATATATTTTAATATTGTATCAGCTTAATGATACTTTGTTGTATTATATGCAGATTCATATGGATGTCAATATGGACAAACCAGGTGTCAAACAATGCGTAATTGATAGACTTCAGTCAAGTTCCCGACAAATGCGCTATAGGCTACACAAACATTACTTGAAGTATCCAAACCTTGAGGAGGCTAAGAAAAACAGGCCACATTCTTGTCATCACCACCAAAACTGGGAATCGTTGTGCGACCATTTTAATTCAGCCGAATTCAAGGTAATATCTCTCAAAACAAATACTTTTGTTTATATAGTATGATATATATCATAAGTATGTTTCTGCCATGAATATATTATTATTTTTGTTTTTGCAGAATCAAAGTTAGGCTAATACCAGAAATCGGAAAAAATTGCGAGCTCCACATATTACAGGCCGAACTCCTTTCACTGTTCTTCGAAATGAATTTTTAAGTCTTACCAAGGTTTTTACAACAAAATTTTAGATATATCAGCGGTTGGTTAGTAAAATTGAAATGTTGTGAAATTGGTTGTAATATAAAGGGTAAATCTTTGACAGTGGTATATAAGTTTTCCACTTAAGTGTAATGAAATGAAGATTTTAGTATTAAGTTTATTCCTTTTTGGTGCAATTTTTATATTTCTATTCTGATTCTGATTTTGTTTTATATTCTTTTTTGAATGTCGATTAGTCTGAGAAGGCCGACGATGAATGTGATATTATTGAGATTTACAAGCGCACTCATTATACCGTGAAAGGTGGTTAGTCAAGTGATGAAGCGGGAGAAAACTGGGTAACTAACTAACTAACACATGCTTTTTATAATCCAACTTCGTTAATGGTCATGTTATTATTATTATACTTACATCGATGTGTTTTTAGGATGAGATGATAGCAAGGAAAGAAAAGTATGCTGAAGAAGGGATTGAGAAGACTGAACAAGAGATAGCAACTGAAGTTCTTGGCCATACATCTAGTTATATCAAAAGCGTTGGTTATAGACCGAGACCTCCAGGAAAAATCAGCACGTTTCCTGATTCAAACACCCAACTCCTGCAAAAGGAACTGGAAGACACTCGAGGAAAGCTATAGGATTCGGAAGGTCAAGTGACAAAGCTCAAGAATGAAGTGATGATTTGAAAAATCAACTGACTCGGCAAGGCGAGTGCATCAACAAGATTATGACCTTCATGAGAGCAAATATGTCTGCTTCGGGTGGGAATGCTTCGGGTGGGACCTGATCCATTATATTCCACGTAAGTCAGAATTTCCAATTTCAATTTTGTGAACTTTGTATAGTATTTATTTGATGGTTTGATTATAAACTAATTTAGAATTATAAATCTCAAATCTGTAGGCGGTCTGATCCCACTTTTGTTTTTGTTTGGCAATGTTGACATGTGGAACAAGTCTTGCTATATGAAATAACTCTTATGGTTTAGTTTACCACTTCCAGGTCCTTGTTTTGAATATTCAAGTACATTGATTCTAGATGTCTAATTTGGTATGTGTTCTGGATATTTCAAATTAATATTTTGGCTAGTTGTAAGTGTTTTGGTGTATGTTCAAAGTCGTCGAAGAAATATTTTGGAATATTGTTATCATTATATTGTAATGATAAATGCTCATTTGCTTTCATTTTCATCGTTATGATAATTTTTCCTTACAAAAGAATAATGACAAATTAATGCACATATTCAGGATAATTTATGTCGTCATGAAAGTAAACAATCAAATCGTGTTCACTCAATTATTACAACATTAAGCGTCACATAAGTATTTCAAATTTGTCACTTTAATAAATTATGACAACTTGTTTCATCACATAATACTTTGAACTTGTTACTTAAACTAAATCATTTATGATGATTGGTTTGTCACCATATAAACTCATCTAATGACAATAAATTTTATCAGCATATATACCCTTAAATCATCATTGAACATGTATCTTTTATGATGATTATAAAACTCGTCATATATCTTTTCGTGACAAATAATTTCATCACCTTTAATAGTAAATGGTGAAACAATGGTTTGTCATTGTAAGTATAGATGTTCAGTGACTGTCAATATTGCGTCACTATAAAACACATCTATCGTGACGAATTACATTATATTTAGAAAATATTTAATACATATTATGACAATATGAGCGTCATTATAACTCAATAAAAATTATCACCGTAGTTATGTTTGTCATGGAAAGTCAAATATTTTGATGACAAATTAAGTGTTCGTCATTGAAAATGGTAACAAACGGTGACAAAATCAGTCTTTTGATGACAATTTTGCAATCACTTACGTGACGAATTCAGCGTCACCAAATAGAATCATCTATGATGACAATTTACATCAGCGTCATCAAAACCAGAAATTTAGTGACGCGCTTGAAAAAAATTTCACTTTCACCTAGTATGACACTCAATTCTCGTCACCATTTCTCTTCAATGAAAAAAATAGACTTTTAATGATGAAACGTATCGTCATCGAACATCAAATTTCTTGTAGTGTAGATCTGACACCTTAGCACTCCCATTAATAAAATTTAATTTTGTTTTTCCCCCAAAGATATAACCATTGACCTTTTCCAAGCAAAGAAGTTCAAACCGCTGAGAGGATGAGTCAACAAAAACATGCCTGGGTGGTCCAATCCATGGAAGAATAGTGGGTCACTTCACCAGTAGAAGCTTGCCAAGCTCCAACTCACTTGTCAATAGTTAATATCGTCAAGAATTATTCCATGGATATTGCATGATGATATTCAATTCTTCAATTAATTAATAGAGAATTTTGTAAAAAGTATTTTGATTTGATAAGATTTTTGAAAAAAAATTGTCTCTCGATATCATGTAAAACCCCCAAATCTCCAGATCTTGAACAATAAAACGATATAACTCTGATTTATTTTATATAGTATTCATTAAAAAACATTTTGGATGCATATCGATACATGCATGTAGTGGGAATATAGAATCCTAAAACATCAATCACTAATTATAAACGAATGTTGAGATGACGTCATAATGAGTAATCTGTTGTTTTACAAACCAACTATTAACTAACACATTTAAGTAGTTAACTACTATTTCTTCACTAAATTTAAAAACTTGGTCATCATATATACAAATATATTTTTTAATACGGGTGAGGAAATAATGATTTGTCCCAAAATCCTTCATGACAATAATTGATTCTAACATAGTGTGCAAATGTATAGATCTAACCCCTGAAAAAATCTGATAGTACCTGGTGGATGGTAAGTTTAAGGAGGCATACCACATCGGCCTATGATGAAACTTTGTTTTGGATAAAGGGGGCAGAGCAAACCTCCTCTCTTGACCATGGTTATGAGGCAGAGTTAGGCTCATTTTTTCCCACTCCCACACTACATCTGATTGGTATGAGAGCCAGGATGTGGTCGTCTCGGGTGGGTAGATGTTGATCTAGCCCCTGTAAAGCTAGAGAAGAGTACTCGCTCGTGGATGGAAAACCTGAGGCACTCGTCTCTAAGGATGGATGGATGATGCAGGTGCATCGATCTACTCCCAAGGACGACAGGGGGTACCTAGTGGCTGGTAAGTCTAAGGAAGCATCACATATCGGGTTATCATGCAACGTTGTCCTTAAATAAAAGGTCAGAGCAAACTTCTTCCCTTGATCATGGTTTTGAAACAGAGGTAAGCTCGTTTTCCCGTATCCACGCTGATAAAACCAAAAATATTGGTTACCAAGAATAGGGTGCACTAACCTCAAATCCAACATCAGCGACCTGAATAATTATGGAATGACGTCTGAGCAGCTCGATCGTCCCTGCAAAGCAACACCCTCATCCAAGGCGGTGGACGGCCCCAGCGAAGGTCCTCCGATGCTTAAGTTAGATGATGCGAGAGATATTTCGAGATCTCAAAGTAGGATTAATCAACTTAGAATAAAAGAGAGGCGTGAGCCCCTTTATATAGATAAGAGAAGTATTCCCCAAACTAGGGTTACCTTCTCCCACTATAATTCCATAAATACCATGACCGACTTAGATTTAGGATTTCTCTTGTATGCTAAGTTCCCATAAATAATAAATCTCTCATTAAATTACCAGAATAGGCCTGGGCCTTTGATTCTTTTAATATAATTCACCGGGACCCCACAATACCATCCATATAGCCCATTCAGACCTGATATTTACAAAGCCCGATACTGAGCTACCAGATAACGCCGAGCAAACAAACCATAAGAGGTCGCTACCCTATATGAGAGCTCACCCTCATCATTTAGGTTGCTACTCTACAAACCAGCTCACCCACCTCTCAGAAGGAATGCTCCTTACGAGAAATGAGGTCACTTTCCATAAATACCAGCATATAGCTTAGATGAATATTTAGTATCGTATCAACTAGTCCCCCATATTCTGGCTGATTGAGGTACAAAATCAGGTAGAATATGTAAAAAAAGGTTAAAGAATGCAACAACCAGAAACCACAATAAAAACTTAAGCATAAATCATAAATAAATTACCCCGTTTAGCTTATCAAAACATCATACCACAATTCAGGATAACCCAGTTCGCCATATCGAGCTATAGCAATGTTCATCCAACAAAAACTTGCCACATAAAATTGCGACCTCTGAAAGGTCAGCTCGCTCAGCCCCCAGGAAGAATGATCCTCCCAGAGGGAGAGGTCACTTATCAGTCCCCATATTTCATATTCGCCGTAATACACCCGTCGACCTAAAACCATAAAACCGTCCATCTGCGACCTGTAGTCGCAATCAGGCACAACAATCCAAGGAAACACCATCATGAGTGTTTAAAAAGTCAAGACACGCCATTCCCCTTATCCATCACGTCTATTTAAAAATTCATTAAATGCATCCTGATAGCATGTCGGACACGTGTCATCTCCCCGTTTTCTCGTAACATATTAAACTCACTGGTCCAGAAATGAAAGGCCCAAAACATTCCTAAAAAACCCTACCAACTTTCCCGCCTTTTAAGAGACACCTTTATGTCCCTTCAGCTTTTCACGCCGCACACAAAACCCCTTCATTTCCACCAATTCGTCACTTTTACTAAAAACACAAGTAAAAATTGCCATTTCTACTCTGTAAAAAAGCTCGTGCTTTCTCCAAGTTCCATAAATTAACAGCACCCCAATCGTCCATCTCCAACATTAACAACAACGAAAATGGGTAAGTCTCCTGAATCTTTCCATATCAGCAGTTAATATCAATTTAACTATATATTTACTGCATCTGCTTAATATTATTGTATTTCCTGCTTCTCTCTTCTTTTTCTTCCTGATTAATGGCGATTCCAGCATCTTCCAACCCTAATTCTCAAAACCCAGACCTTTCTCCCGACTCTGATCCCATCGAAAACCCTTACATTTTAAAAAGAAGACGAAGATAAAATCCTTCACCAGAGCCAGGCCTATACGATGATCCAGAGGGTGACGTCAGTTGGCCCGAACTCGAGGCCCAAACTAGGGCTTACATGGAGGCCCAAGACTTATTAGAAAACATACTCGAGGTCCCTTCTCCAGCCCCTTTAACCCTCGAAAATATACCAGAGGGCATCCCCCTGTCTAAACCCAACAATCTGTCCACATCACACTGCGAACATTTCCTAGAAAATCTGGTGACTGTAGTACCTTCCTCAGATATCTCCGACCTACTTCCCTTACCCCAAGTGACCAGGGTAATTAAACACAATTACTGGATATTACCTGATCCAGAAAAACTCGAAGTTTTCAAAAAAGCACTCAACCTCCCCGAGACCGCCAAAATGGTACTACCCAACACTCTCCAATTAGACCCCATGAAACCTCCCCCTAATCATATTACATTTTTTGACGATATTCTTAGGTCGGGACTCAGATTCCCACCTCACAGATTCTATATCAGCATAGCCAATATGTTCAAAGTCCCCCTGCTGCAAATGTCTCCTAATTCTATAAATTTTATGTCAGGATATATTATCTTATGTGAATATTATAACACCTTGCCTGACCCAGGATTTTTTCATTTTTGTTTTCAAATAAAATACCAAAAAAATTCATTTTACATATCCGCCCGTTTCGGCAAATCTCGTTTCTTAGTAAATCCCTTGTCCAAAGTGCCCGAATGGCGATGAAATTCCTTTTTCATTCACAACACTGAGGACTGGACCTTTGACAGCGAGCTCCATTTCCATACTCCAAAATAATCCGACCCTCCATAACCAAACACTTTCCCATATTGTACAAAAAATACTCTGACCATCTCACAGAATGGAGTAAGCGCCCATTTAACGTGGTGCGACTCACCAGATGATCCAGAATTTTCTCCTTTATGGGCATCGACTCTCGTCCCATCGATCCAGATTTAGCATTGACCCGATCAAAGTTTGGTAGGTCTTCTGAGTTATAATACTTCTCATCGTTTATAATAATCAGAAATAGATTTTAACCAAGTGCTCCATTATTGCAGACGCATTCATCAGCACCTGCGTATCATCGAGCTCGGAAGGAGCAACTGTGATCACCGACCTGAGCCCCGCAACCACGTCGGCACCGCGACCTCCTATAGTTAATGTAGACGAGGAGGTGGAGGTCGCACCTGACAACCGCGATGAGGTCGCTGACGCTGAAGAACGCCTACCACTTGCAGTGATTCTTTCAAAATGGAAGAGAACCTCTCGTACTTCTCCCAAACAGGCACCAATGTGTCGACGCCTCCGCAAAACTTATGATGACACCACATCCAGCTCTCCAAGCTTGGAAAAAGAACTGGTCAGCTATGAGGATGCTACCAAGATAAAAGCACTTCTGCAAGAACGCACCCTGACTAAGGTAACCCAACCTTCAAAAACTTGGCTGTCACTAAAATAATATCCCACCATCCCCTCGCTAATCCATTTTTATCTTCTCTTTTTTTTTTTTTACAGCTGGACACTCTGTACTCCACACTGTCCAATCGAGCTCGGAAGGAGCAACTGTGATCACCGACCTGAGCCCCGCAACCACGTCGGCACCGCGACCTCCTATAGTTAATGTAGACGAGGAGGTGGAGGTCGCACCTGACAACCGCGATGAGGTCGCTGACGCTGAAGAACGCCTACCACTTGCAGTGATTCTTTCAAAAATGGAAGAGAACCTCTCGTACTTCTCCCAAACAGGCACCAATGTGTCGACGCCTCCGCAAAACTTATGATGACACCACATCCAGCTCTCCAAGCTTGGAAAAAGAACTGGTCAGCTATGAGGATGCTACCAAGATAAAAGCACTTCTGCAAGAACGCACCCTGACTAAGGTAACCCAACCTTCAAAAACTTGGCTGTCACTAAAATAATATCCCACCATCCCCTCGCTAATCCATTTTTATCTTCTCTTTTTTTTTTTTACAGCTGGACACTCTGTACTCCACACTGTCCACTCAACTATTGGCTTGATCCTCCGAGAGCGACCTCCAGAAAACCTGCGATGAGCTGATGCTCCAGGCAGAATAACAAACACAGCAGCTGTCACTGACACAGAGTGACCTGGATAAAAGCTCGTCAAGAACTGACAGCTCACAAAGAGGAGATAAACCTCCTAAAGATCCAGGTGGAGAGTGTGAAAGATGAGGCGACCAGAGCAGCCAACGAATCCACGAATCGAGTCCAGAAGCTAGAGGAGCAGCTGCGCGAGGTCGGTCACGTTGCACACCAGCAAGGCTTTGCAGAAGGTCGGCGGACCTTCCTAACAAGCGAGGTAGGCCAGAAGTTTGTGGATGCCTACCGGGAGGAGTTTCTGAAGGCCTACAAAAGATCATCTTTGTAATTTGGCAAGGTGGCCGTAGGCAGCAGGAAATAGGTCTACAAAGCTGCAGGGATAATCAATGACCAGCTCGCTGCCATGAATGTCACATACAATCCCTATGTGAAAGTTATCATCGACAGCCTTCCGCCATTCTCCTTCTGCAAGGGCGATCTGAAGAAACCCAAAGATGTCAAGTGGTGGTTGTTATGTCAGAGTCGGACTGTGTTATCTTCCAAACTGATTGCCGAGCTGGACCCACCGCTCGAAGAGTTTATACCGACACTTGAGCAAAATATTTCTTGATGAACTCTTGTAATTCCAAACTCATTAGTTTTCCGCATAATCTATGTACGAACAATTATGTCCTTTGTGCTTATGATATATAAAACCTGCCATAACAAATCTGTGTTTTATGTGAACCAAAATCAGAAACAAAAAATACTCAAAAACCCAACATTCACATTGTATTCCAGGTAAGATAACCATAACCTTCAATTCAAACCATCCTAAGCGAAACCATAAATTAAAGTAGGTCGTGTAGTACACATAAATCAAACATGCTCACAGCGAATACCCCCAAAATTCCCAAGTAAATAAATCAAGACTTGTAATCTAAACCTCCAAGAGTAAAACCATAAATTCAATATAGGTTGCTCAGAACATGTAAATAAAACATATTTATATCAAAAACCATCAAATCATGAGTTAAAACAATCAAAAGGAGCTGAAACAAACTCATACGAAGGAACATATAAGTCAAATATGTTTGTTCGCATAACTTAACACAGTCATATAAAAGCACGAGAATTCGAGAAGTATATGTAAGTCAAACAGACCCCTCTCGGAAGCGACCTCAAGTATGTAAATCAAACATACTTAAAATCACATTAAAAAACCATAAAAATCCATAAGATGTTCCCCGAACTTCCATTATTATTTTTTTCGCAAAAAGGCATCCACCCCGATGGTTACAATAAAAAATATCCTCCCCTAAGGGTAATAAAGCTATCCGCCCCGGAGGGTAAAACATAAAACTATCCACCCCGAAGGGTAAAACATAAAACCATCCGCCCCGAAGGGTAATAAAACCATTATCCGCCCTTTAGGGTACATAAGTAAATCAAATTAAGCCAAACTCCGCCCCTTAAGGTATTTAAACAGACCAAACTCCGCCCCTGAGGATATTTAAGCCAGCAGCCGACCTATACAAGCATCGGTTTATAACACATATCCACTTCATGGACCCGCTAGTTAGGCGTAATATTTCTTCAAATGACAAACATTCCAGCTTCTAGGTAGAGCTTTTCCCTGGGCATCCTCCAGTATATATGCCCACCCAACCCACCCCCACCCCCCCCACGCAACACTTTGATCACCTTAAATGGCCCGATCCAGTTCCGATCGAGCTTCCTAGTATTATGCAGTGCATCATCTCGCCTCCATACTAAATCACCAAACCTGGAAATACCGAAATTTGACACGTTTGTTGAAAGCAACCTAAATCTTTTGTTTGTAATGTTCCACCCGGGCCGCAACCTTTTCTCGTATTTCATAGATCGTTTCTATCGCCCCTCTTGCCAACCTTTCATTTTCTATTAAACATTGATAAACATTGTGAACCTCCCACTATTTGGCAGCTTCCATCCCATAAACCAAGCTGAACAGCGACTCCCCTGTAGAAGTTCGGGGAGTTGTTTGACAAGCCCATAAGACTGATGCGAGCTCTTCTTCCCAAAGCCTTCCTGCTTTTTCCAGCCGCAGCTTAATACACTCAACTATTGGCTTGATCCTCCGAGAGCGACCTCCAGAAAACCTGCGATGAGCTGATGCTCCAGGCAGAATAACAAACACAGCAGCTGTCACTGACACAGAGTGACCTGGATAAAAGCTCGTCAAGAACTGACAGCTCACAAAGAGGAGATAAACCTCCTAAAGATCCAGGTGGAGAGTGTGAAAGATGAGGCGACCAGAGCAGCCAACGAATCCACGAATCGAGTCCAGAAGCTAGAGGAGCAGCTGCGCGAGGTCGGTCACGTTGCACACCAGCAAGGCTTTGCAGAAGGTCGGCGGACCTTCCTAACAAGCGAGGTAGGCCAGAAGTTTGTGGATGCCTACCGGGAGGAGTTTCTGAAGGCCTACAAAAGATCATCTTTGTAATTTGGCAAGGTGGCCGTAGGCAGCAGGAAATAGGTCTACAAAGCTGCAGGGATAATCAATGACCAGCTCGCTGCCATGAATGTCACATACAATCCCTATGTGAAAGTTATCATCGACAGCCTTCCGCCATTCTCCTTCTGCAAGGGCGATCTGAAGAAACCCAAAGATGTCAAGTGGTGGTTGTTATGTCAGAGTCGGACTGTGTTATCTTCCAAACTGATTGCACTCGACCTTCAAAAACTTGGCTGTCATTAAAACAATATCCCACCATCCCCTCGTTAATCTATTTTTTTGTTTTTTTTTTACAGCTGGACACTCTGTACTCCACACTGTCCACTCAACTATTGGCTTGATCCTCCGAGAGCGACCTCCAGAAAACCTGCGATGAGCTGATGCTCCAGGCAGAATAACAAACACAGCAGCTGTCACTGACACAGAGTGACCTGGATAAAGCTCGTCAAGAACTGACAGCTCACAAAGAGGAGATAAACCTCCTAAAGATCCAGGTGGAGAGTGTGAAAGATGAGGCGACCAGAGCAGCCAACGAATCCACGAATCGAGTCCAGAAGCTAGAGGAGCAGCTGCGCGAGGTCGGTCACGTTGCACACCAGCAAGGCTTTGCAGAAGGTCGGCGGACCTTCCTAACAAGCGAGGTAGGCCAGAAGTTTGTGGATGCCTACCGGGAGGAGTTTCTGAAGGCCTACAAAAGATCATCTTTGTAATTTGGCAAGGTGGCCGTAGGCAGCAGGAAATAGGTCTACAAAGCTGCAGGGATAATCAATGACCAGCTCGCTGCCATGAATGTCACATACAATCCCTATGTGAAAGTTATCATCGACAGCCTTCCGCCATTCTCCTTCTGCAAGGGCGATCTGAAGAAACCCAAAGATGTCAAGTGGTGGTTGTTATGTCAGAGTCGGACTGTGTTATCTTCCAAACTGATTGCCGAGCTGGACCCACCGCTCGAAGAGTTTATACCGACACTTGAGCAAAATATTTCTTGATGAACTCTTGTAATTCCAAACTCATTAGTTTTCCGCATAATCTATGTACGAACAATTATGTCCTTTGTGCTTATGATATATAAACCTGCCATAACAAATCTGTGTTTTATGTGAACCAAAATCAGAAACAAAAAATACTCAAAAACCCAACATTCACATTGTATTCCAGGTAAGATAACCATAACCTTCAATTCAAACCATCCTAAGCGAAACCATAAATTAAAGTAGGTCGTGTAGTACACATAAATCAAACATGCTCACAGCGAATACCCCCAAAATTCCCAAGTAAATAAATCAAGACTTGTAATCTAAACCTCCAAGAGTAAAACCATAAATTCAATATAGGTTGCTCAGAACATGTAAATAAAACATATTTATATCAAAAACCATCAAATCATGAGTTAAAACAATCAAAAGGAGCTGAAACAAACTCATACGAAGGAACATATAAGTCAAATATGTTTGTTCGCATAACTTAACACAGTCATATAAAAGCACGAGAATTCGAGAAGTATATGTAAGTCAAACAGACCCCTCTCGGAAGCGACCTCAAGTATGTAAATCAAACATACTTAAAATCACATTAAAAAACCATAAAAATCCATAAGATGTTCCCCGAACTTCCATTATTATTTTTTTCGCAAAAAGGCATCCACCCCGATGGGTACAATAAAAAATATCCTCCCCTAAGGGTAATAAAGCTATCCGCCCCGGAGGGTAAAACATAAAACTATCCACCCCGAAGGGTAAAACATAAAACCATCCGCCCCGAAGGGTAATAAAACCATTATCCGCCCTTTAGGGTACATAAGTAAATCAAATTAAGCCAAACTCCGCCCCTTAAGGTATTTAAACAGACCAAACTCCGCCCCTGAGGATATTTAAGCCAGCAGCCGACCTATACAAGCATCGGTTTATAACACATATCCACTTCATGGACCCGCTAGTTAGGCGTAATATTTCTTCAAATGACAAACATTCCAGCTTCTAGGTAGAGCTTTTCCCTGGGCATCCTCCAGTATATATGCCCACCCAACCCACCCCCACCCCCCCCACGCAACACTTTGATCACCTTAAATGGCCCGATCCAGTTCCGATCGAGCTTCCTAGTATTATGCAGTGCATCATCTCGCCTCCATACTAAATCACCAACCTGGAAATACCGAAATTTGACACGTTTGTTGAAAGCAACCTAAATCTTTTGTTTGTAATGTTCCACCCGGGCCGCAACCTTTTCTCGTATTTCATAGATCGTTTCTATCGCCCCTCTTGCCAACCTTTCATTTTCTATTAAACATTGATAAACATTGTGAACCTCCCACTATTTGGCAGCTTCCATCCCATAAACCAAGCTGAACAGCGACTCCCCTGTAGAAGTTCGGGGAGTTGTTTGACAAGCCCATAAGACTGATGCGAGCTCTTCTTCCCAAAGCCTTCCTGCTTTTTCCAGCCGCAGCTTAATACACTGCACAATAATACGACTAGTATCCTCAACTTGCCCATTAGCATGAGGGTGCGCCACAAAAGCAAAATGTGTCTTCATCCTCATCTCTTTACACCAATCTTGAATTTTCTGCCCATTGAACTGGGTTCCATTATCCGAGACTAACACCATGGGACATCAAACCTGCAAAAAATATTATTAAAAATGAAATCCATTATGTCATGCTCGCATATGCCCGTGACCGCCTCGACCTCCACCTATTTCGTAAAATAATCTACTGCCACCACCAGGTTTTGTTTATTACCTGGTGTTTTTGGAAAAGGCCCTACAATATCGATTCCCCATTGCGCAAAGGGATACGGCGAGCTCATAACCATCATGTCTTCAACCGGTATATGGATAACCGGAGCATGCATCTGACACTTCTTACATGTTCTAACCAGGTCGCCAGCTATACCCTTCATTCCTGGCCAAAAGAAGCCATCCCGCAGCGTTATCCCAACCAGTGCCCTGCTCTTTACATGATCCCCACAATACCCCTCATGTATTTCTTTTAACACCTCCAATCCCTGCTCTTTGGCCAAGCATTTCAAAAAAAGGTCCAAAATGAGACCTCTTGTACAATTCTTCATTTATAACACAAAATCGAGCCGCTGTCTTAGCTTCCTTTGTTGACAACCGTACTTCACACTCTTTTGCCTTAACGAGAACGTCCCAGATAGGCGTATGCCAATCATCTTTGGTTTCGAGCTCCATTATTTCCTTCACTTTATCCTCACTACTATAGCTTAACTCCATTAGCGTAATTTTCTGAGTATCACAAGTCCCCAATGCACCTTCAATCTGAGTGAGCTGATCAGCGAGAGTATTATCAGCCCGTGGCAAATGTTCCAATTTAAATTCCTCAAAGCGCACAACCTCTTCTTGTAATTTCTTTAAATACACCGCCATACTTTCTTATTTTAACTCAAAAGACCGATCGAACTGACGGGCTACCGATTGGGAGTTCGTGTATGCCCATAATTTCCTTGCCCCCAGATCGATTGCCATTTTTAAACCTTGCAATACCGCCTCATACTCGGCTTCATTATTAGACGCCTTGTATTCCAGTCTTATCGCAGATTCTAAATTTTCCCCTTCCGTTATTGTTAACACAATCCCCAGCCCTGCCCCCAATACCATAGTTGATCCATCCGTATGCAATAACCATGCCTTTGTTTCATCACCTGGTTCAGATGGGCGCACCATCTCCTGCAGGAAATCTGCCAACACTTGTGCCTTGATGGCCGCCCTAGGTTCGTATACCACGTCGTATTCACTCAGCTCCACCGCCCACCTCACTAGCCTTCCAGACACATTTGGATTACTCAGGACCTTCTTGAGAGCTAGGTTAGTACGTACCTTCACCTTGTGGCTCAAAAAATACGGCCGCAATTTACTTGTCTTACAAATTAGTTCAAAACCTCCTTTCTCTAGCTCGGAATAATTAAACTCAGCACCCCGCAACATTCTGCTAATATAATAGATAAGTTTCTGGGTACCTGCATCCACTCTGATGAGCACCGAACTTACTGCGACCTCTCCGACCGATATACAAGATCAGGTCCTCCCTCGGTATTAGCTTAGATAATAATGGTATCTCCGCCAAGTATTCTTTCATCTTACCAAACGCATCCGCTGCTTCCTTGGTCCATTCGAACTTGGACCCTTTCCTGAGTGCCCTAAAAAAGGGGACACCCTTCTCTGCCGATGTGGAAATATAACGATTAAGGCCTACTATCCGACCTGTAAGCAACTGTACGTTGCGCACCGTTCGAGGATGCGGCATCTCCAAAACAGCCCGCACCTTCTCTGGGTTAACCTCGATACCTCTCTCCTTCACCATATATCCCAAAAAATTTCCAGATCCCACACCAAACGCACACTTCTTTGGATTGAGCTTCATCCCGTACTGCCTTAGTATAAGAAAAGTTTTTCTCAAGTCCTCCACATGGGATTCAGCTTTCTTGCTCTTAACCAGCATATCATCGACATACACCTCCATAGTGTACCCCAATAGGTCTTTAAACATTCTGTCCACCAGTCTCTGATAGGTCGCCCCTACATTTCTCAGACTAAAAGGCATAGACACAAAATAGTACGTTCCCGTCAAGGTAACAAAGGTCACCTTGGGTTGATCTTCCTTCACCAATGGTATTTGTTGATACCCTTGTGAAGCATCCATCATATTTAATAGCTCGCACCCTGAGGTTGAATCCACTAACTGATCAATTTCACGGCAGGGGATAATGATCCTTTGGACATGCTTTATTTAAATCACGAGAATCCACACACATCCTCCACTTCTTCCCTGGTTTAGGTACCATTACAACATTAGATAGGTATTCTGGGAATTAGATTTCTCTATTGTGGCCTGCTTTCAAGATTTTTTGCACCTCCTCCTCGATTATCTTGTCCAATTCAGACCCAAAATGCCTTCTCTTTTGCTTAACCAACCTCGCTTCCGGATATGCATTCAGATGATGCTGCGCGACCTCCGGGGATACCCTTGTCAATTCTCCATCTCAAAAGGCGAAAACGTCCCAAAATTCCCTCAATAAATTTATCGGCTCTTTTTTTAATGTCTCTGCCATCAAGGTTCCGATTTTCGTAGTATACTTTGGGCGAACTTCTTCCATTGAAATATCCATCAATTCTTCATGTGGCCGAACAGAATTCTCTTGTTCCTTCATCTTTTTTGCAATAAGTACACCCTCTGGCACCTCTTCACTCCTCTCTCGCTTGTTCTCACTCAGGCCTTTTCTGACTTTAATCTGGTAACACGACCTTGCGACCTGCTGCTCTGAGATAACCTCCCCCACTTTGTCTCCCACCGAGTACTTGATACTCATATGATATGTTGATGTTACTGCCTGGAATGCATTAAGGGCAGGTCGGCCTAATATCGCGTTATACACCGACCTCCCAGGAATTATCAAAAATTCTAAATTCTTCCTTGCCCGTAATTCACCTCTTCCTAACACCACTACCAGTGTTAGCTCTCCTTCCGTAATTACCTGTGCTCCATTAAATACGTATATGGGTATATTCGCAGATCACACCCTTGTCTCCAATTTCATCTGCTCTAGGCAATCCATGTATATTATATTAAAAAAAACTCCCGTTATCCACAAAAATCCTCCCGAACTCGTATCCTGCTATCTCACCTTCTACTACCAGCGCGTCATTATGATCCTCTTGCAATCCTTGTCGTTCGTCAGGACCAAAAGAGATGATTGGTCATGTTCTCTGTGGTCGCCTACTTATACTAGTGACCTCCTATGTTCCAGGACGAGTTGGTTTGACGTGTTTCTTTCGTGCGCTATTGGTATCACCATCCACTGGTCCCCCTGAGATCATGCTTATTCTGCCCTTGTTCCTTCTCGGCCCATTATATCCCTGAGTTCCTTATTGTGGTTGCCTCTCGGACTGATCTTGAGGTGGGTATCTCGGCGGTGGTGGGGGCAATGGTTGCCTTGGTTGCCTTGGTTCCCTCGGTTCTCTATCTTTATAAATGACTTCCTTCAAATGTCCTGCTTTTATGAGCCTCTCGATCTCTTCCCTAAGATGCCTGCACTTCTCCGTGGAATGGTCGTAATTATGATGGAACAAACAAAAGAAATATGACTTGGGGTTAGTAGGGAGCTGCGTGCGAGTTTCCGGCCATTTTATATCATTAGGTATCAGGCGCTCCATGGTAGTAAACACCTTAGCCCGAGGATAAACCAATGGTGTAAAGTTCTCGTCCCTCCAGTTTCTCATATCTACTTCAGGCTTTACCCTCGCTACTGAACCTGGGGTTAGGAGCCTGTGCACTAACCTTTTGGGCTCCCTTTCGACTTCCCTCTTTGATACACTACCTCCGGCCACGGCGATCTCCACACCGAATCGTAAACGATGCTCCTCCTCCGCCTCTTCTACATGTATGTACTTATTGCACCTTTCTAAGACCTCATCGTATGTTCGCACCACTTTCTTAACCAAAGATTTGCGTAAATCCTCCCTCCTCAATACTTAATGTAATGCCCCTGCCTTCATTTCATCTGTAACGGTGGGTACCTCTAGCATGGCATTGGTGAACCTGTTGATATATTGCTTCAAAGTTTCATCAGGTCGCTGCACCATTGTAAAGAGTGACTGTGCAGTCTTTGTATTTTAATTCACACTGGAAAATTGCTTCAAAAAGGCCGCTCGCAGCACTCGAAAGCTGCTAGTTTTTCCCTTTGCCAATTGATAAAACCAGCTTTGGGCGATTCCTCTCAAGGTAGACACAAATGCCCAGCATGCCACAGCGTTCGTATATCCATGTAACATCATCTCATTCTCAAAGAGCTGCACATGCTCTACTGGATCCGTCGCCCCATGATATTGGATTTCCAACGTCTTATATCCCTTAGGTAGCACAGCTCGCAATATATCATCCGAAAAAGGATGTCCTTTATCCTCGTTAAGCTTTTCTCCTGCCATATATCTTTGCAAGGTTAACAATGCCTTCTGCATATGTCTAAATGCCTTATCCCTGGCCCAACTTAATTCTCCCATTTTTCCTCATGGCACCGGCCCCGGCTTTTATGAGATTTTATCCTGGATTGACCATCCGCGCTTGAGGCTTCTGTTCCGCTCTCACTAGCATGCTTGTTATACCGCCGACCCTGATGTCTATAATGTGTTCGCCCTACCTTCAACTTCCTTCATCTCTTATACTTATACTTATGACTGTGGGACTCTGAAGACGAGGTAGAGCTGAAAGAATCTACATGTTTTCGCTTGCTCAGGCTTCCCTTCTTTCCGCGAGATGATCTCCACGACAGAGACCCTCCGCTTTTTGTCTTTTTTGTTACTGATTTTTTCTCAAGCCCATCGTCCGACTTATTAGCCTTCTCCTTTACGGTACCCAGCTCGCCTGCTAGGTATTTGCACAGATCTTTCTGTTTTACTGGGGGTACAAAATCTAGAAGCCCTTCCAAGATTACTTTATTGATTTGACAAGGCTTATCTTTGGGTAAATCTTTCCACTTCTTTGTTCCTATGTAGACTGGTTTCTGTGCGATAACTTCCGGCGACTTCGCTTGTGGATCCACTTCAGGTCCCTTTTCTTTTTGTTGTTTTGGGGAAGATGTTGGTGTGCTATCCATATTTTAGATCGCTGGTTCTCCTTGGGGAGTTGTCAGTCAGTCTTTTGCTTGCTCACCTTTATTGATCTCCCCGGTCTTGCTCTTCTTCTTCGATTTGCTCGATCCAGGACCGAAATCCAAGATCTTAGGTTGTATGTTTCTATCTTTCATATTACGCTTGTAAATTTTCTCATGTCTTTCGTCAAGGACTCGTTGTCCCCTTTTCCCACAGACGGCGCCACTTGATAAAACCAAAAAGATTGGTTACCAAGAATAGGGGGCACTAACCTCAAATACGAGATCGGCGACCTGAATAGTGATGGAATAAAATCTCAGTGACTCGATCGTTCCTGCAAAACAACACTCTCAACCAAGGCGGTGGACGGCCCCGGCGAAGGTCCTCCGATGCTTAAGTTAGATGGTGCGAGAGATATTTCGAGAGCTCAAAGTAGGATTAATCAACTTAAAATAAAAGAGAAGCGTGAGCCCCTTTATATAGATAAGAGAAGTATTCCTCAAGTTAGGATTACCTTCTCCCACTATAATTTCATAAATACCATGACCGACTTAGATTAAGGATTTCTCTTGTATGTTAAGTTCCCATAAATAATAAATCTTTCGTTAAATTACCAGAATAGGCCTGAGCCTGTGATTCTTTTAATATAATTCACCGGGACCCCACAAAATCATCCATATTAGCCCATTCGAACCTGATATTTACAAAGCTCAATATTGAGATGCCAGATAACGCCGAGCTAACAAACCATAAGAGGTCTTTACCCTATATGAGAGCTCACCCTCATACTTCAAGTTGCTACTCTACAAATCAGCTCACCCACCTCTCAGAAGGAATGCTCCTTCCAAAAAATGAGGTCGCTTTTCATAAATACAAACATATAACTTACATGAATATTTAGTGTCGTATCACACGCTGCATCACATAAGTTTGGCACAATGTCCCAAATTCTAAGTTAGATCGTGTTTAAAATAAAATACCCTACTTAAGTGGAGTGGGGAAAGCATGAACCGATGCTTTTCTAATTCATTTACAGCTTTTACGTAGATTATATTTGGCTGTCAATTTTACGTTTTTTGGCCTTTGAAGGTTATTGCACTCAATCAAATCTTGAATGATACCTACTCATCTTTTGGTGTTGTAGGGCCAGTGATGATCACATTATTGTAAACATCAAATTCAAGCCTAAGCCGAGTTTAAGATTCAATCCCCATCCCCGAAAAAACCAAACGAACCGTTAGTGAGACAAGCTGTCACGCAATTAAATACACAACTGCGTCCCCTTCACTCCTAGAGCCAGTTATGCTCCAGAAGGAACAAACAAACCCATTCTAAAGCCCAATAGTGTAGTACATATTGTAGCCCATCCATGAAACATGGGCCATCCCTATATGCTCCCACTACAGGCCCACATAATTTGTTTTGAATTGAATTATTGTCACCTACTGGTTTCTATTACTTTCCATAATATTGGTTGCTATTTTAAATCTCTAATTGCATTGCCAAGTATTTGTTTTTCCTTATTGTATTTTATCTCTCTTTTTTCAGTTCTATACATTGCAAAACCGCCTTTTCAGCCCCACAGTTAAATTGTTGTCTTAAGTTTAGTAGCATGTGTATTGCTACTGAATTAAGTCAATTGGCTTTTCGGATATTGGCTTTAAATTTTACTTGTGCCGTCTATAGTACTTTTTAGGTAGTGTTTGCTAATACTTCTGCTGTTGAAGTAACTGATTTATTGTCACGGGGCCTATTGGTAGATGAGAAATAAAAAACTGGCAATGCTTTTAATAGAAATTGATGATTGAGTTAAGAGCTTACAAGTCAAACCAGAATTAAAATCGAAAATCTGAAATACTCCTCATTTGTTTTTAAATTCTAATTAATTGAAATAAAATTAAGAAAAGTAAATGCTGTCATTCGCAAAAACTAAAATATGATATATGTTTCAACCAAAAGTTTAAAATTACCTTCTTTCAGTAATGGCAAACCAATGGCAGAGGTAGGCAGGCAAACCCAGTCCAGGCCCAGGCAAATTATTAGGTGTATAGTTATAATGTACAGCTAAACGTATTTAATAATGTCCGTCAACCTCAATCCACGCGGTTGTAAAAAATAAATAAATTGTTGACTTGTATGATTTTCTTTTTCAATATAAATCACTAGCATAGCTTCGTCTCCATCCAAACATAGAAATTTGAAAAAAATAAATAAAAGAAGAGTAATATAATATTCCCTCCTCCCATTTTGATAACTTCATTTTTTATTTTTACACAAACTGAGAAATATAGTTAATCGACCTCGTAAAATCAAAATAATACATAATATTACTATTATAATTTTATTTACTCTTCCTATTTCAACTTATTACTTTTAAAGATGGGTATTTGTCTCACTAATGACGTATGACAAGAGCGAAAATAATTAAATACACTAAATGATAAGAAATTAAGCTATCATTTTGGACAAGAAAATGGAGAAAGATAGAAGTATCAAGATGGAAGGAGTGAGTATGATTTAAAAAGAATAAATCCTTCTACCCAGATCACTTTATCATTTTAGCCATTATTATGTATCATATATACACATGTCTAATGAAAATTAATATTCATCACAAATGAGATGTACATTTATACAATTAATCACAAGTTTACTTATGTGTTCATTTCCAGTATAAATAAAAATGGTATATTTACCATACATATTGATATTAATGACATTGAAAATAATAATGATAAATATGCATTTATCAAAGGAGATTGATATTATAATAATGGAGATAAATATGAATATTTTTATCACCAACGAATATAAATATTTTTATTCATTTTACGTGTTCATAAATGTAAATTTATTTGCATAAAAATAAAAATTCATCACAATGGATATAGACATTTATGACGAAGATGAATATCCATCACAATAAAAATGTCAATTCTCACGTGTGAGTATATTTTATATCGCACACGATTTTACTTAATAATAATTTCTCTGGTCAATCTTGGTTTCACCATTGTTGCAAACACTAGATACTCACATTATATATGGGTTAACTCTATTCGCATTTGAGCCTTTGCTAGCCGCACTCATGTATTCAAAGCACTCATATGTTTTGTTTTGTTTTTGTTTTTTTTATCTTACATCAAGGGTGAAGTACCCATAATACCCCTCTCTCCAATAAACCATATTCCTAACTCACACAATATTCTAACACTCATTTTCCAAAAGAAAAGGAGAGAGAGAGAGAGCAGATCGGAAGTTCTTCGTCAGGAAGGGGTCGAGATTTAAGAGCCACCCCGACCGCCATCAACGAACCACCGACTCCTCCGTCAAGGCCAACCGACATATTTCTTCAATTTATGTGGTTTATTTAAAATCCCATTTTTGTATTTAACTTGATGTTTTGTGCGACTAATCATGAAATGCATTGTATTAATAACCTAAATATAGTTGTACGTTGAGTTTATATTATTGATAACATGGAATTTGATGTGTGATTTTCAAAAAAAGAAATTGTTAGGTTTCTAGTTTTCGTTATTGGCTTAAATGAGTACATCCAGTCGGAGTCTATCGAAATCTTGCAATATTTTTGTCCTAATTGACTCCGATTTGCTCAAAATATTGGCCAATGGCTACTAAAAGTATTTATTATTCTTTTTATTAACTTTCTTTATCGATTTTATAGGAAACGATGTAAAAAATAGTTTATACATATAAAACATATGTAAGACAGCTTTTACATCAATTCAAAACTTATATAAAAAGTGGTCAAATCTCTTAGAAAGTCGAAATTTGTCGATAATTTCGGCCACTTGTGGCCGAAATTTCTTCAAAATTTCAGTCGACCGTGAACATGTTTTTTTTAAATCAAATTAAATTTAACAATACGTATAAAAAAACTTAATCGGATAAAAAATAAAAAGTACTGAAATTAGTTGACTCATATTTTCTTCATTTTCAATTGTTGATTATTTGCTATATTTGAAAATTTAGAGTTTGGTAAAGAGAAAGAAAGTGTAGTAGATTTTTTTTTCGTGACTTGTGAATAATTGGAGAAAAATATTGGAGATGTTAAATTATATGATTGTGTATTTTAATGGATGTGTGAAATAATTTATATTTTTTATGGGTGTATTGAGAAACTGAAATGAATAAAAATATTTTAAAACTATATAAAGTATATATAATATTTTATTAAATAATATTCTTGTATATAAAATTTAAACAAATACAAATAGCTAAACTGCGGTTGTATATAGTACTTTACTCTAGTCGTACACGGGCGGAAAAATTGCTTTTTTGATCCAATATATTGTTCACTTTCCAATTAAGGATCAAGATATTATCCATTATCAAAGCACATACACGAAGTTGGCAAAATCGTCAAGAAAAGTACAGGATTATCTAATCCGGACTTGATGGCTGACGTGGCAAGATTCAATGTTTACTTATCAATTTTCATTTAATTTAAATGCCAAAAATTGGAAATTACGCCTAAAGTACCAAATATGCCCCCGAGACTCTTGAATATCCCTCCCCAATCTCAGATTTTTGCAATCTCATATACTCGCGAGGAATAAAACTTGACAGGCGATTCGTCATCAGATTCAATAGGCATAAATTCTTGAGATTGGTTATTTCTTCTAGAATTTCGCCTGATAACATATTTAGTATTTTAGGCGCCGACAACTTTCTCTCTGTCGATTGCCCAGATTCCCAGTGACCCAATACCAGACAACCACCACGAAAATACGCGAGAATAGAAGCGCCGCTATAGAGGCCAATAGTGTGTTCCGCACCGCCCATTCGTCGCCTTGAGCGTAGGGGACTGTGCGCGCGGTCCTGGTTCCGAATGGACCGCCCTCCTCGAAACCTTCGTTGGTGGTTTTATATGGTGGTGCGGCGGCAGTTATCCAATTTGGAAGAAGATCAAAGTGAGGATTTCAATTTTCTTTCTTTTTTTTTTTTTTACTGAAGCTCATCGCATTTGGGGGTTTTAGAAAATAAAGGAAAAGGCAATTGTTTTGTCCCTTTGATAAAACAACAGAAGCGTCTGCCATTTGGAAGGGAGATTGCAATTATTTTATTTATTTATTTATTTTTGATTTTCGAATAAGAAGACCCAGAAGGGCCTTGAAGGTTGGGTCCTTGATTTTGGGTTTCTGGAGTCGTGAAAAAACAGAACAAAACCACATTGGATCCACATAAAATATATTTTAAAATAGGATACATAGTTAATAAAATTCTCAAATTTCAACGCTATGCTTCACATATAATCAGGCCGAAGAAAATTGCAGATCCAAATAATTCACTTAAATTCCATAAGATCCAACTTTTGGGTAGGGATAATCAAGAGTCTCGGGGGCATATTCGGTATTTTAAGCGTAATTTTCGATTTTTGGTATTTAAATTAAATAAAAATTGATAAGTAAATATTGGATCCTGCCACGTCAGCCATCAAGTCCGGATTGGATAATTTTGTATCTTAATTGATGATTTTTCCAACTTCGTGTATGTGTTTTGATATTGGACAATATTTTGGTCCTAAATTGAAAAGTGGACAACATATTGGACCAAAAAAGCAATTTTCCCTACACGGGCCAAAGTTTATGAGCCTTGAGTTTTCGAACAGAATTTCCTTATTTTTCGGTTATTTCTAAAGTTCTAAAATACTCATTTTTACTCTCATATTTAAGTCTTAATCTATCCATTTTGACAAATTTAAAACGGGACTTCATCATTACTTTAATGGGACCTAATATTAAAATTAGTCTTATTAATAAGTTAATATATTGTTAACTTCATACTATACCAAATATAAACTATTTCAAATCTTGTCTTCATATAGACCATCAAGTTTCAATTGCATTAACAGTACGTAATTTCATTCAATTGCTATATTGCTGCTTTTGGAATTGAACCCACCATAATGTAAATTATATCCAAATTTATAGTATCAAAGTACATCTCAATATGTTATGGCCTCATTTGCCATAGCCTTGTTCATAAAGGATGGATACTTGATCGTTCACAGTGGTTTGCAAACACTAAAAAAAAAAAATTAAAAAAAAATATATATAGCGTTCTCCACTTTAAAGGCAGAAAAATGAGATCCGAGAAGCACTTTTTACTGTGATCGCACACTCTTTCCCAATCAAATGATAAATATCTTATTTAAAGGAAGACAGGGGCTCCAGTACTTTTGTGGGTGTCTGGAAGTATCAACTTATTATATTAATTGGGTTGAGCTATATTTTATTTGCGTATTGAGTTATATTTTATTTGCTGATTAACGATTGTTTCGATTAATATGTGTCGCACTCTTTTCATTATAATTTTCAGGTGTTGACTTTCGATGCGTCTTGTATTTAGAAAATTTCTTGATTCGAACATCATGGAGGTTCGAATTGATTGCGAGGATGAAACATTATGTCACTTCTCACCTAAATTTGGAACTTACATGTCAGTTGATGTGTTATGGCGTGTCAATTAAAAAGAAAACGAATGAAACACTGCCATGTGTCAGTTCTCACTTGAGTTTGGAGTTTACATGTCAGTTGATATGTCATTGTGTGTCAATTAAAAACAAAACGAATGAAACACTGTCATGTGTCACTTATCACCTATATTCACAGCTTACATATCAGTTGATGTGTCATTAAGTGTCAATTAAAAAGAAGAAGAAAAATGAGATTATAGAGATTTTCTTGGTTCAAATATCGTGGATGCTCGTGTTGACAGTGAGAGTGAAATACTGAGTCGAACTAAATGCTCTTTCAAAATAGATTTTAGTTAAACAGTGTTTCTACTTTAAAAGGTTTAAGTTTTGAAAGCAAGTTCGCCCGCAAGAGAACTGAGTGACTGTAGACTGGCAAGTTAAATCGAGTCGAATTCTCAAGTAGTGAAAATACGGAGTCGACGATATTTATTATATCACACTTCTCAAATTCTAAATCGAAACACGCCAACAAAAGGGTTATTCTTTGATTATTTAAAAAGAACTACAATTTAAATCTAATCTTACAAAGAGAGTGTCAATCTCTATACAAGAACGTAATAAAACTCAACAACGGGTATAAAAATAAATTTAAAAGCTATTCAACTACTTATCAAAGCACTTAACTAAAAGTTTTCATTCAAGCATATTATCGAACACTTAGAAAGCATTGACAAATTATACTTTTATCAAGAATAACTATCAATCTAAGAACTATAGAAATGCAAGAAAGATGGATCAATCGAATTACTCAACAAAGGACTCAAAACAAACCAAATAGTTCCAACACCAAATATCCAAACAAGAAATATTCAACCAATAGGTTAACAGCTACAAAAATGAAAATAGAGTTTAAGAGAATACTAATTCGAAACAAACGAATAATTGTCTTGAAGGATGAATGTAATATTAACTCCAAAAATTCCGGAGAGATTAACTTCTATGATACGAACCCGAAAGTCTGTCACGAGCTCCGAGTTGCTGCGTTCTTCGGGGATGAATGGTAAGGTACCAACCCCGATCTTTCTCTCGTATAGAAATTACCGCGAGGGCTCCAGTGTTAGGTCATCATTTCTGAATGATCTCTCGTAGGTTAGGTTCTTGGCCTTTTTGTAGCCTCCAAAACCCCCCTTTTTAGCCTGGTAACTGGAAGATATTTTGAAATCTCGGGTTTGTAGCGCTCGCGTCCGGCCGGATGGCTGAAGAATCCGACCGGATAGGGTCTTTGTCAGATAATCCGGTTGGATGTCAAATCCATCCGACCGGATGTGAGTCCAGTAGACCAATCTGGTCGGGACATCCAAACAGATGTGATTCAGTGGGTCAATCTGGTCAGATGTCAGATCCGTCCGACCGGATGAGTGTCCTTGTGGCTACTTCTTCGCGCTGACTTTCTCGTCCTTGTCTCTCGATTCTCGCAACGGTTTACGAGCTTTAACTTCTTGAAATCCAGGGCTCGTCAAGCACTCTAGCTGCATGAGAAAACACAGAAGTCATCTCAAAAGGACCAATTATCGATCGAGAAATCGGAAAGTTAAGTAAAAAGCTGTATAATGCAAAATTATGCAAAATAGCCTAATCTCAACCCAAAAAAAATAATAAAACGACTCCAACATGACTCGAAATATATACAAACTCGTAGCAAAAACGTAGGAATCAACCACCCCATGCTTTATTGGTTTGTTCATCCTCGAACAAATGAAAGAATCAAAACCACGTAAGTATAGAAGTAACTAGATCAAAGAGTCATGTTGTGCATACAATATAGTTTTGCAAATATAAACACTTTTGTCGAAAACCTTTAAGCTAAGCGTGTTACCTTTTCGCCTTAAAATCAAAAAAATGTATCCTCACAAAAGGGAAATATATAATGGTACACTCATTCGTTCGTGTTTTTCAAAAGGTAAGTGTATACACTCGAATCAACAAAAAGAATGCATTCAACGACTCGTGAAAATTAAAAACTCGTATATCGCATATGCCTGCACATTTGGTCAAGAATCGGATTAGAACTTTCTAGGGTTGTGTTTTGCATGTAATTGTGGTATTTTTCTCATTTTTTAAATAGAGTTTAGTGGTATTCTTAGTGGCTTCGATTTGAGTTTTGTTAAGTTATTAGGTTATTTTTCGTGTTTTTTATTATTTTATACTTAATTTAGTTAAATGGGTTCAAGTAATTTGAGGTTTTGTAAAATTCTTTGGGTTTTTAAGTTCAAAACTCTCATTTCATAGGTGGCTCAATGATCTGAATTCAAATCGAGGCATTGAGGCCCAAAAACTCAAGCCAAGCCGCACCAAGGCGTGCCAAAAGTTGCACCAAGAACAAGATCCTAAATGCCAAACAATCTGGAATGTTAGCCAAGGTGTGCCAGGCGAAGCCAAAACCCCCACCAGCACCCTTGGCGCAAGAGGGCGCATGCCAGGCGAAGCCCGAAGTCATGCCACCCATCGCCAACTGCAGCACCCATCCGCCTGCCCAGCGCCTTGCGCCCATTCTTGCACCCATTTTCGCGCCAACAACATGCCTAGCGCCCAAGCCATGCCTTGCCAGCGCCCAAGCCTTGCCATGCCTAGCTCCCATGCCAAATCCAGCGCCAAATCCAGCGCCCAGCTCCTTTCCAAGCCTTTCCAAGCGCCCAATCAACGCCCCAACACGCCAACACATGCCAAAAGTCAAACCAAAAGCCCATTTCAGGTCAAACCCAGAAAATCAAGCCTTTAAGGCTAATTTAGCACATTTAGCCCCAACTAAACCTAATATAAATAGAACACAACTCTCATTTTGTAAAAATCAACTCTCCTCCCAACCCATGCTTGGGTTTGGTATTTATTTCTCTCTCTAGATCTTAGATTTAATTTCAAGTTTTTCCTTGGTTTTGTAAGCTCAAGAAGAATTCAAGACATCACTTGGATTTTATTATTGCTATTACATTCAAGTTTGTTGTTCCTTTCCTTAATTCAAGTAATCTTTCCTTTAATTTTCATGCTTATTCTTTAATTTCATGCTTGTTCTTCAATTTATGCATTTTGCCTTAGCTCTTAGATAATTGCTAGATTTTGTGATTTGGATATGGAATCTAGGTGAGTGACAGACCAAGATCATAGATCGAGTCCTTAATCATTTTTATTTTGAGTATTTCATATGCTTTATTTTGGTTTTTATCTTCATGCATAGTTTTATGTTGAATCCTAGATCTACTCTTCGTTTCTTGTTTTTTTTTTGAATTTTTTTTTAACTTTCAAGTTAACTTTTGTTGCTCTTTCCATCGATGCTTTTGATTTTCGTTGATTTGCTTTATTCAGATTTTTATGATCATGCATGCATAGTTGTACCTTAGGTTTTCATGCTTGTACCTTGTTGTTTCCTTGATTATTATTGCTTATTTTCATTATTGTTTGCAATTTCAATAAGGCACACGCACGAGGCATACGAAATACTTGCATTTACATTTCATAGTTAGTCATAGTCTTAGTTTATCTTCATAGTTTATCGTTTATTTTCATTTATTTCCATTTATTTTCATTTTCCTTTACTTTCAAAAGCTAAGAACCCATTGATCCATACAATCGCAATCGAATTCCAATAATACCAAGCCATGAACCCCTTATATTTTCATCACCACTAAAAAGACTACAAAACAAAATGGCTCTGTTGCGACTCGGCTTGGTTAAGGTTCTCGAATTGCTTGTAGTTTCTTTGTGATTCTAGCTTTCTTTTGTATTTGACATTTCTTTCTTTTCCTTATGGCATACATTTCACACTCTTATGGCAATGTGGATTACATTCCTAACATGGGAGGGCATGGTGCAAACAATGTTGGGAATGGAATGATGTATAATTGTTTTGGCAACGTGGGAGGGTTTGGTGCAAACCACATTGCCAATGGTAGGATCGGCAAGGGTCAACACGGCATGGGAGGGCATGGTGCAAACCATGTTGGGTTTAGTGGCTTCACGGGTAAAATGGCCCGTATGGAGGATATGGTGCTCACAATCACTTTTTGAATATGCACACTCCGGATTCTGGTCCATATGGTGGTTATGATGCTCCCAATCAATTCACGAATATGTCTAATGGAGGCTTTGTTAGTCCGAATGGGAATGTTGGTGGCCAATATCTGAATCCTGACCCGTATGGCGGTTATGGTGTTCCTGATCATTGTCCGAATATGTATAATGGTGACTTTGGGAGTCCGAATGGGAATGTGGGTGGCCAATAACCGAATCCTGGTCCGTATGGAAATCCTCATTCTTATAATTTCAATCATGCCCGATTAATGCCAACAATAGTGCTAAAAATCCTGATCCGTATAAGTTGTTTGGAGGCGTGAGTTCCAATACCCAAAATGCACCCCCCCCCCCCCCCCCCCATCCTCACTATGAAAGATGTTAACAAACCTTTTTTGGGGACATTTAGTCCATCTTCTGTACCCTTCCTCCCGAGCGAGCAATGTATTCTAGTGCTAATGAAGTGATTGAAGTTTCTTCCTCTTGGGAGCTTGAGTTGAAAAAGGAATTTGCGGCTTGGAGGCTCGTCTTGCTATGTTATCTCGCTGGATCCTCTGTGTGCATCATGTGGGATGTTTGGTCACGATACCACGTCTTGTCCTTCAAGTCCCTCGTTCAATATGCCGATGCCTTATTCGGAGTAAATGTATGGGGGTCATGGTTATCAAGCGGGACCCATTGTGCTAGATCATCTTTTGCTCATCCGCCGACTCATAATCCTCCTTACCCTCCTACCAACCACATGCATCCGACTTTTGGTTATGCAAATACATATACGGGTGTTACTCCTCACATGGGTCCACTTGTACGGGTGAATGCTCCTACTCTACCTTCCGATCCAATCTCTTGGTCATTATGCAAAAATTGCCAAGCCAACCTTCAAATCCTCTTGCGGTCACGATCCTTTGAAGTGGTGGGGTGGTCGATAATACGGTTGTCCCGCCATCCGAAGAGGAGGTGATTTCTATTCCGAGTGTTCTTACTCCTCTCGATTCAACCACCGTCGGTCCCACTTTAGCAAAGGAACTTCACGATGGCCTACACAAGTCCCCGAATGCCTACAGGCCACCAACTTCTAAGGCCCCTATGCTCTATAAATCACGTATATATTTTGAGGATCTCTTGCATATGGATGTGATCCGAAATGAGCATTGAGGATGAGTTTGACTTGGGAGCTTGTGTTCAAGGTTGTGGTGAAAGGAATGAGACCCTTTTTCCTAACGATGATTCTATTGTGCTTCAATGTGCTAAAGGTTTGTGTGCGAAAGATTTTTTGTGTCGTTAAGGGCAACGATGAAATTTTAGAGGGGGAGGTGGAGATTGTTGAGGGTAGGAGTGAGAAGCTTAAAGATTATCTTGAGGTGGAGATTGTTGAGGATAGGAGTGAAAAGCTTGAAGATTATCTTGAGGGGGTGGTCAAATTATTCGAATTAGCCCCCAATGAGGTCGAGAGAAGCCACAAACCCGAGCTTAAGCCCCTCCCATCTCACCTCAAGCATGTCTATTTGGAGTAAGAGGAGAGCAAACCGATTATTATCTTTGCATATTCGAATCAAGAAGAAGAGGAGAGGTCGATTGAAGTGCTTAAAGTGCATAAGGGTGATATTGGTTGGAGACCCGGAGTTATTAAGGGAATTAGACCTTGGACTTACATGTATAAAATCGTCTTGGAGGATGATGCCAAACCATATCGAGAATTCCAAAGGCGTTTGAATCCAAATTTTAAGGAGATAGTGGAAGACGAGAAATTGAAATTATTTGAGGAAGGCTTAATGCTCAAAACTGCCTGTAGTGAGTGAGTGAGTCTCATTCTCTTAGTACCAAATAAGAGTGGTATATCCATTATCGAGGATGAAAAGGGAAAGTTGTTGGCCACGAGGGCTACAATGGGATGGAGGATGTTGATCGATTTTAAGGAGTTAAATACGGACACCAAGAAAGATCATCTTCTCTCCCCCGTTTATCGACCAAATGATAGACAAGCTAGCCGGCCATTATTCCTTTTGTTTTTTAGATGAGTCATCGGGTCACTTTAAAACCACAATTCCACCCGAAGATCTACCCAAGACGGCTCTTACTTGCCCGATTGGAACACTAGCCGGCATTATTCCTATCATTTCCTAGATGAGTTATCGGGTCACTTCAAAACCACCATTCCATCCGAAGATCGAGCCAAGATTACCTTTGGAACGTTTGCTTTTCGTCGAGTGACATTTGGGCTATGCAATGCCCTAGAAATGTTTCGAAGATTGGACCCTCCCGACAAAGAGGATATGGCTTCGGTGGATCCTCACGTTCTCTTTCCACCATGACCAAAAAGGGAGTTCGTCAAGCTAATGACGAAAAACAAGCGCTTCTTGGGAGGCTACCCATGTGCTTTACGTTTATTTCTTTTATCTTTACATTTCTTTCTTTCTTTCTTTCTTTCTTTCTTTCTTTCTTTCTTTATTATTATATAAAAACCCAAAAACATTCAAAAAATTAAAAAATATAAAAAGTATTGTGTTGTCTTTTGGTTTCTTTTACCCTTGGTTTTGTTTTGATTTATATACATATTTTCTTGTATTTTTGATTTTGTGTAATTTTATTTTCTAGTGTGTTGTTTTTCGAATCCAAACTTGGTCGATTTGATAAGTTAGTATCATTCATGGAGATGGGAGACACAAGCCATGCTCGATTTTTGCTTGGATTGCTTGGATGCTTAAGTGGACCCCAACGAACTCGACCCAAACTCACTCGATTTAGGTAGCTTCTATCTTACCATCCTTTTACTTGATTTTCATTAAAATGCAATGAAGGTATTGCATAGTTTAAGTGTGGGGTGTGTAGGTTGATATAGGGTCCGGGTTTACAAAGCATGATTTGTCTTTCTTAACTCGAGCCTTAGTGAAGTGACGCATTCTTAGCGAAGTGACGCTTACTAATTGCGCATTTATATGGTTGAGTCATTTTTGTGTCTTGTGTGAGTTTATTACATTGTCGAGCAATCATCATATGCTTGGAAGTTTGAATAGTTTACTTGTCGGGTTTTTGCGTGTTTATGCCCTCTTGTGTAAGGAGTTGAGTTTTTGTGCTTCGTCCAAAACTCGTATATATATATATATATATATATATAGGGGTGGGTTCAAATGGAACCATGTCATTATATATGAACCTAGGGACTCATCTTAACCATTGGATTGAATAATCTAGATGGTTGAGAACATGACACGTCAGCGGTGTATTTATGGTAAATATTGCATTAAATTAATAAAAAGGGTATTTTCGACATATAACAACATTCATAAAGAGCGCTGAATTGCTCTTTAGAAAGCACTACGGATAAAAAAAAAAAAAAAAGCACTGCGGCTTTATACAAAAAGCATCACAAAATTCATATACAATTACGGAAAAATTCAAAAATTTCAAAAAAACCCAAATATTCAACAAACAATTTTAAATAAAATTTATGTATAATTAAGTAGCAATGTTTTTTTCACATATAATTAGTGCTTTATAATGTAAAGTAGCAATACTTTTTTCATATTACGGCAGCGCTTTTTTACTACACTAAAACTGCTTTTTCTAAAATTGCATATAATTACACTGTGCAAATACTTGGAGTGCTTTTTCTAATATTGTTAGAGTGCTTTTGAACTACACTAATACTTCTTTTTTGGCCAAACATTCAACCCAAAGGCCGACGCCTTTCTCAATCCAAAACCCCAGCAAACCGACGCCGGAGCCGTCGCGGGGGCCCAGACCAAAGACCCAACCAACCAAGTCATATGGAACATCTTCAGCATTAGCCATGCCTGATTTTCTGCAGAAACTGAAATTGGGTATATATATATATAGTCAATTAATCGCATACACCAGAATAAAACAATTAAATTATTCCTACAGAAAATAACAAAATTTCTCTATCGAAATATAACATGTGTTGCTATAGTATAAAGTCATAACCRAAATTKACAAATACGTTCCTTAAAACATAAAAGGCCAAATCTTGAGAAACRCCAAATCCAAATTCTTGGAAACACGAAACAAAAATAACACCCGAATAATTAAAATTTCATAGGAAAAGATTAAAAAAAAAATACTAACATTAAGGAAACGGAATTATAAACCCAMAGTTAATACTGAAGCAGAGCGCTTGGAAAATGACATTAGATAGTTAACACTTCAATTAGTAAGCCCGGCAAGTCTCCATTACTTGGTGGCCCACACAAGAAATTCTAGCCCAACACAAGCAACCCAAAAACAGGCCCAAGCCAGAATCCCTTTTCTTCTCCAGCATTCAGTCGCCGCCATTAACAAGCAGAAGAAGCTTGCGTCCACCATCATCAAAACCGGAATCGTCGACCACCATCGCCACCAAGACGCTGACCCAAGAAGTTCGACAGACTGCCCCCTTATTCACCAGCGCGTACCGCCCACCTGCGCCGATCTCACGGCCGAATACCGCCACGCCGTCAACTCCRYGAGCCCTGCCGCCGTCGGRCTTAAATTATATTCAGTATTATACAAGATTTGAAAAATAAATTGATTAATATAGATCCTCGTAATTCCCCTTTTCTTAAATCAAGATAAAAATAAAAATAAAGATGATGAATGATGAGTTTTTACCTTTTACAGCGGAATTTGGTGTTGACTGTGAAACACAGATTCTAAAAAGCCCTGTTGAAACATATTCTCTCACTTTAATATAGATACACACCTTAAGCACGCGTATTCAAGAATAAATATATGGCAAACACGGCTGGAGAAGAAGGGTTTGGGTGAGAAGTAATAGGCAAACACGGCTGGGATTTGGGGATTAAATTGAGTGATTGGATTTATGTAATATGACCTAAAAGCCCTTTTCCTTCCATATATATAATTTAATAAATTTAAAAAATAGAAAAAATCTGGTCCACACATTTAATTAGATATACGGCCTGGATTGGTTCCTAGGTTCGCATATATTGACGTGGGATCTATTTGAACCTAATCCTATATATATATATTCACATTCACTCGTGAAAAGATTGCAAAGTTCTAAAAGATCTTTTAATTTTGTATCCAAAACCCGGTGCAAACTAGTGAGTAGTCTTGTGTGAATTATCGGTTTTGCTTGCATTTAAAAAGAAGATGAATGAAACACTGACATGTGTCACTTCTCACTTAGCTTCGAAGTTTACGTGTCATCTAATATGTCACTTTCGAAGCTTATATGTTAGTTGATGTTTCACTGTGTTTCAATTAAAAAGAAAATTAATGAAACACTGTCATGTATCACTTATTAACTAGGTTCGGAGCTTACATATCACCTGATGTGGCAATTAACAAGGAAATTAATTTTGCAATTATTGAAATTTTAACCCATGACCTTTTGGTATTATGTGTACACACACCACCATTAGGGCCAACTCAAATTTTTAGTATGATGTTATAGCAAAATATCTAGTATTCTAAGAAAATTCCCTTTTACTTTAACCCAACTCTCCATAAATACAAACTTAACTCTGTTATAGTTAAATAATATTTATTATTTTATTAAAATATAATAAAGTGTGATTAGCTTCTAGATAATTATTTTATAAATTTAAAAAATAAAATATTATAAAATAAAATATACCAAATAAAAAGGTATTAAAAATGAGGTGTCGGGCGTCAAAGTCAATTGAGAACTTTTATAGATAAAATATAAAATGTTACAATATAATACATAAATTTCAAAACATGAAATTAGAAAAATTTATATAATAAAATATTGTTTAAATAATATAATTATTGAATCAATTTTAAAAATAAAAATAATATTATAGAATAATAATATAAGTCGTTAAAGAATATAAAATAAGTTAACAAATGTGAAAAATAACTAAAATAACTACTTTATATTAATGTTTTATAAAAAATAACTTCTAAATAATTATTTTATAAATATAAAAAATAATGAAATATCATAAAATAATATACAATATAGAAAAATATCAAAATAATAAAATAATATTTTTTTAAGAAAATGAGGTGTTGGGCCACGAAATTAATAGAGGACTTTACTAGAAAAAATAGAAAATGATATAATATATAATACTAAATAAATATCAAAACTTGAAATCGGAGAAAATGTATAAAATTATAGTTTAATTTATATAATTACTTAATAAATTAAAAAATAATAAACTTAAAGATATTTAGAATAATAACATAATTAAAAAATTTTAAAGTAAGTTAAACCATCTGGACACTTTACCTTTGCAGCAATACAACTGGTAGCAAATATAGAAAAGTAAATATTTTATCATGTATAATTAATTAATATATTTAAAATGAAAATCAAGATAGAAATATCATAAACAATGTGAAACAATTTTTAAAACACTTTTAGATTAGACAGAAATATAATAAAGTATGATTAACTCCAAAATAACTATAAGTTTTATTTTCACTAATTTTATGAAATTCAAATTTACTTTATACTTTTTTATATTTTTTATGATTTTCTAATCTTCAAATATATTTAATAAGTATTTATTATTAATTATAAATTCATATTTTTTATCTGAATTTATATATTCTCATAGTGGGCAATTGGTATGATAGTTAAAATGTTAATGATATTAGTTAAAACAAACTAGTAGAATATTAATATTATGATTTAATATAACAAGTAATTAGTATTTTAGTTTTTAAAATATTTAAATTGGTACAGGACACTAGTACGTTACGACAATTTGAAAACACAACATTCATATTCTTTTTATATTACCCATGTATCTATGTATTTTATTTTTAACTATTACAAAACTTTAAAATTTGTCATTTTACGATAATGGTATAATTTACAAGTCAGCTTTATATCAAATTTTGAGAGTTATAGAGTTGAGAATTGTTGAAAATTATTTTGTGCGACGAGAACAATATCGTCTATATTAATAAATAAATATTTATCAAACTGGTAATTTATTTCTCAAATTCCGCGAAACACGTAGGACTAAAACTAGTGTATTTGATTTGTATGTTATATATAAAGTCATTAGTTCTATTTACCCGTATATGCGACGATACTGTGTAATCAGGTTCACAATGTATGGTGCACTCAGTTTCTTATGTGATGAATATATATTTGTGTGATAATTATTTATATTATTTATAATGAATATGATTTTATCAAAATTTGTATTCCATGAAGAGTCATATTCATCATACAAAATATATGTATTCATCACACATAATATAAAATTACAATGTTTACTTGTCTCAATAAAGATTAATACAAAACATACATATTAATCACACATTATATTTATACTCATCACATAGAGCATCCATATTTAATCATACATAAAATATAATGTTCAATAAAAATTCATATTTATCACACAAAATATTTATGTTTATCTCACATAATATATATATATATATATATTATATTTATCATACAAAATATTAAAGTCAAAACATACACCACGCATTGCCTATTTGATATCAACCCACAAATTTCAGCACTTAGTATGGTTAATGTTATCATGATTTGTAAAATATTTTATTCAGGTTTTTTATGCCGTGTATGTATTATCACATAAGCTTTTGTATGTATATCACAAATCTCTAAATTGAATTTCTTTTCAAAATATTGAAAGGCAAATTATTTAATTAATATAATTATTTGATATTATGAAGATGAATTAAAATTCACAATTATATTAAATATTATAAACAGTACTTATCAACCAACAATTAATCAACTAGTAGAAAATCTCAAGTGAGAATGGTCCTCTAGAAATAAATGAAAATGAATATCAACCGATAAATTTCAGTATGATAATGTCATCCTATTTTCTTATTATCTTTAGATTTATTAATAATAAATGCCAAAGTATTTTTATTAATTATTACTTTATATTAAATAATATTTAAAAATAATAATTAAAAGAAATTATTTTTATATTTTATTCGTGATATAATAATTTGATGATTTATATTTTGCATTATCTTAAGTACTATTGTGCAGATATATAAAACTTAATATGCATTACAAAAAAACTGGAAAATACTGACAGGTAGAAATCCATCGGCATATGCTCACAGATTCATGGGTTGCCTTTGATAACGGAAAATGCTAACGGGCAAAAAATTATCAGCATATGCTTACGGGTTTACTGATGGCTTATACCCATCAACAATATTAAAAAATAAATAAAAAATTATATCGACGGCAAATACACGTCAACAATTTATAGTTATTTAATCATTTATAAATATATAATAAGTTTCAATAAATAGTAATATGCATTTATAATAAATATCCTTTTACAATATTCTTTTTAATAATAATATATAATTATATTTACTTATTAATATATATATATATATATATATAATTGTTTAAAGAGAAAAGTAAATATTATTTAATTAAAAATATAAAATTTGGTAATTTTCTTCTACTTATATATAACGATTTATATATTTATAATATCATTATTTATAAATATCTCCCTCATATATTAATGCAGAATCCTACTATCCTATGTATCTGTTTCCCATGCGCTTTGTTAGCTTTGGAAAAAACTCTAGTGCTTTGGTGTCACACAACCTAATACCTACCAGATTTACTATTTTTCTTTTATATGTTTTTATCTAATTTAATATTTTTTGTATCATTATATTTTTTCTAATTTAATATTTTCATTTTACTATATGTTACCTAATATAGTATTTTCTTTATCATATTTTGCATAATTCAATATCGTACTTTTATTATAATAATATAAAAAAAACAAATAAGTCATATTTAATAAAAAAAATATATATATAAGTTGATTTAATTTTTATTTATCATAAAAGTTAAAATAATTTTATTTTTTAGAATTTCAAATATCCTATTTAAGCAAAATACGAGTTAATTAGAATTATTACAAAATAAAAATAAATATAAATTATATAACTTAAGTTTAGATATCTAATTTTAATATAATACATTGAGAATAACATTAAAAATTATATTAAACTAAAAAAACAATAAACACAAAATAAAAGATACAACAACAAAAAAAACTAATAATAACAAATTATTACACAAGAGAGAATAAATATTAAATATATTCTATATATCCTTATATAATTCCAATAAAAATGCATTGATAAACACATTATATATCTATATGAACAAATTAATGCCTTACGCAGAAAAAAAAAGAAAAAAGGAAACAATAAATAACAATAAAATAATATTACATATACTACAAGTTAGATATACGACATTTTACAAACTCAATTTTCTACGAGTTTCTTTTCAAGTATAGGGTAGTTTGTCATGTCTTACAACTAACTTCGTAAACCACGAGTAGAAAATAATTAAAAATTATTTATTGTGAATACCGTCTTACTGTAATTAGAACAAATAATGCTCTGATGTATGTGTAAAAATCATTTATTGTGAATAACAATCTTTGTGTAAATAAAAAATAATGTTACGATTTGTGTATATCATTTTCAATATTATTCTTTTAGTATTTTTAATGAGTATTACTTTTTTTCAAATCCGCATAATATGTGGGTGTTAAATTAGTAATATATAAATAACAATACCAATTAATATAAGTGTATTCTAACATTTTATTTATTATTATCTAAGTATATTGTTATTTTTATGTATATATATAATATAAATTTCAATAAGTTTAATTATAATAAATTTTAAAATAATATCATATATTTATATTATAATCAGTTATTTATAATATAAAATATATAATTATATTAATCATTTATAAATATAATATAATATAATTAATTAATTAATTAATTAATTATAAATATAATTTAATTATAATATACATTTCTAAATATAATATAATTATAATAATTATATATCATTATTTATATATAATAATATATTTATTTATAATATCATCATTCATATTTATAATCTACATTTATAAATATAATATAATTTATAACTTAATTTACATATCTAATATATATAAACTCTCATATGTAATTGCCTTGGCGAGACGGTAACACTGGTCCTCTATTTACAAGAGGTCGCGGGTTCGAATCCCACTCATGCCATATGTGTGATTTAGATTGATGCGGGTTAGGCTGGGTTGGGTTGGGTTGGGTGGAGGGTTGTGGTTGTATGGTGCTCAAGGGCTTTCCCGACGGGTAATACCCATCAGTAAATCCGTTAGCAAATGCTGACGGGTAGGATAATCCCGTCAGCATATACTGGGTTGTGGGTCGGTTGGGCGGGCTGGGCTATACTTGCCCAAATAAAATATTATTTTTATAATATTCTATAAATGCTGACGGGCCCGTATGGTACCCAAGGACTTTTCTGACGGGTAATACTCATCACTAAGCCCGTTAGTAAATACTAGCGGGTAGGATAATCCCGTCTGTATACACTTACTGACGCCAAAATTGTGGACGGGTAGCGCCCATCAGTAAACGAGATACTGATGAGTTTGCTGACGGTTCTGCCTGTCAGCATTCGGCGATTTTCTTATAGTGATGATATCATTAACTAACTAACTATGCACATTAGTTAATGCATAATAGTGTAGTGAAAATGCGCAATAGTCATTAACTGCAACATTAGCTCCACTAGTATTACACCCGTGCGTTGCACGGGGAAATAATTTGAAGGTGTAATTTATCAATCATTTGAATATTATTCTTATGTTGAATGATTTATAAGATATAAATAAGTGGTTATACAATTTAAACCAAAGTAGGATAAGGCAAAAGTTAAAATAATATATTTGAAAAATTGAAGAATTAAACATTATATAGAAAATAGTTAATAAAAATATAATTAATTGGTAAATTGTAGTTTAAAAATTATGAAATACTTTCTTGTACCATAGTATTATTTCTACTTTTGTTATCATCATCGCAAATTAAGAATTTTAACCCCTTTCGGTTTAGTCACTCTTGATAATGCAACATACAGTTGGCTATGACTGAAAACAGGTTTTTTTAAAGAAAAGTCCAACGTGAGATAGAGATTGGCCTTAACTTTTATTAATTGTCATTGAGTATGACACAATGTAGTGGGAATTATCATCGTTGAAACTTAAAAGGCAACTTAGAATTTGATGGTGTTACGGTCAATCGTGAGATGAGTATTAATTCACCTACGTTGCTTCCTTGGAGAATTGTTGCCTCCAAAACATGATCACCCAATTTCTTAACAACTAATCTTGTTCCATTGCACAAACCAAGTTAATGATCAATATTTCTCAACAACTACTGATGGAGTACATACTTCCAATCGTAGCTCATGATTCGGCAACCCAGAACACTTAATTGTGTATAAGAACTTGGGTGAGTGGACATCCTACAAAATGTCAATGTTTGCATTAGATTTGCATAAATCATAAACTCTGAAATTGCTATATAATAACTTCGATCTTCCTTTTTATCAGGAATCTCGATCAACACCACTTGCATTAGGGAATTTATCTTTTTAAATAGAAACAGAAGAACATGGGCATGAGGAAGGCCTCGCTTCTAGATATCCACAGTGTAAATAAGTATATGAGATAAAAAGTTAAAAAAAAGAAACAACACATCATTAAACAATAAATTGAAGGTGTATAGAAGTTTTAAATAAATAGTTTTATTAAATGTATATTCTGATATGCTCACCAAAAATTATATTTTCAAATATTTGGTTATCACGTAAATCTCTAACTAAGTTGTCCAACTTCATTTTGAATGTTCTTAAAACTATATCAGGACGATCTTCTGTCTTTAGATTACTGCTCTGGACAAACCGTATAATCTTTGTCATTTTGGATTACACTTGAATGTTATGAATAAATCTGGATATCCAACCCATCGATAAATCTTGGTAATTATGAATCATATATTGCACACCACTGGTAAATGTCGGTGGCAAGACAACTCTATTACACACGCTGCAACCATTTATTTCACCATGTACTACTGTATCAGCAATTCTATTATACATCTCACTTTGCAACTCTTTTTGATATTTTCGACATGCCATAATCTAGAAGACTCAATCATTGTATATCCATCAACTATGAACTGCTGTGTAAGCCTTTTTCAATAGTAGATAGTAGGTGACTCGGTTACCCTTTCATGTAAATTGGTGCAAGAAGAACTGCCTCTGGCTCACATAATTCCTTCCATTTTCTATCGGTTTTCGATGGTCATCAAAAGGTATATCTTGTCTATAACTATCTCCGCTGTGAGGAAATAATAGTTGATACTGTAAAGTAAGGTAAGACGGATGCAACTCGTTGATACGTTTCAATTTGTCAGATCTCATTTCTAATATAATATCCCTATAACCTATATATTTTTCAAAATCACCAACACTAAGATGGAAAGTTCATCAGCTTCGGGCAGATTGTGCGTTTTTGCATTTGTGCCTATTCTATTAATAAGACATAATTTAATTTCGACAACACCATCTTCGGGAAACTTGTCTTTGAAATTTCTAAATGACTTAATTAAATTATTTTCCCTATCTAACATGGATTTGAGTTCAACTATAATTTTGATAGGGAGATAGTTGTTTCTACAAAAATGTAAATAATAAAATACAAATACTGTGAAAAAATAATAAATTAATTCGAATAACCAATGATAATTCATGAAGTTGAAACTCATACATAACTAGATTAATTAGGTTTTGAACTTTATTTGCAATTTTATATATATAAAGTTGTTCAAATTTCGGTGTAGAACCTTCTTCTAGAATCAAACTCCCTATTAAATGATAGTTCTGGCCGTGCAAATGGAATATTGGTGGGGAATTTCCAGTGTCATATTGGAATCAAATATTTCACCCATGGAAGTAAAAAAAAAAACACGTTTCTCTAAAAATTCTATTTTTATAACTAAAACCGAATATTAGATCATATAAAATTTGTGGTGGCTTCTTCAAAGGAGGCAACACGATCTTTCTTTATCACAACATGTAGAGCACACTGGTATCGTAGTTTCAACACTTGACTTCAATCTCTCGCATACGAAAAATAAATTAAACAACCACATATGAAAGTATGATCACCAATATCCCCATAAACTATTCGGTAATAAATCTATACAAATGACCGTATCATTGAAATCAATAAAATTTATAAATGTTATATATATATATAGGATTAGGATCATGTGYGAACCAATCCCCTGTGTGGGAACTAGGAACCCACATGATCCACTAGATCAAATATGTTGTACGACCAAGATCAATTGCATGAATTATATAATTAATATAATTATATTAATGGAGAAGGACATATGTGTAATTATTCATACTATAATTTAATATCCCATAATTAATCCAAATCCTATCCCAAAAATCATGCACGTCAATGCTAAATATACATTCAGAAAAACTGGAATCCCTTTCATGCCAAATATATATTTAAAAAAAAAAAGGAAGAAAAAATCTGAAGAACACGATTGCCATTATTTATTTTTATTCCCTGATTTTTCTTCCTTTACGCATATTTCTCATCCTACAAAAAACATCTGCCATTATTTATTTGTATTCGTATATTTTTCTTTGCTTACACAAATTCATCATCCTACAAAAAGTGATTGCCATTATTTATTTTAGTTCGTCTATTTTTTTTCGTTTACGCAATTCATCCACCCACAAAAAACGTGATGGACTCTCCAGGTTGTTTTACTTGATCATCCCTTTATTTTTATTTGCTGCGACGTTTTTTTTTAATCATCCTGTTGCTAATTAGGTTTTTCAGCATACTCATTCTTTAGCATTCTCTGTCACAAATCTTGGACGCACAATGCTAATATTCTGCTGATTGAAAATACTTGGGAGTTTTTGGTTTTTACAAAAAAAATTTACGATTTTTTGTTGTGCCAAAAAAAATAAATAAAATCTGCCGATGAGTCAATATTTTTTTGTAATTTCATAATCATAATTTTATAATTTTTTTTCATTTATTCAGTCATTTTCTTTCTGCCCCCAAGTTTACCTTTTCATGAATTATGAAATTTAGTTGTTTTCATGAAGTATAAAATTATTCGTCATTTCATACTCGTAATTTCATAACTTTTTTTTTTCATTTAGTTGTCTTCTGTTCTGCTTCCATGTTTATGTTGTCCAGAGTTTGTAATTATATTGATTTTGCAAGTTGGTTCTAGGTTTTAAAAGCCATCTTTTTTTTTTTCAATCGCCAACACAAGCTGAAGAAAAAAGACACAGGAGCCGCAAGGTGCTCATAATTATATTTATTATTTTTTTTTTTGTTTATCCCGCGCCCATGTGTTTATTCTGTCTTCTTCATGAAATAAGAAAATATTATTCACTAGCTAAATGTGTTTATTCACTGCTAACTTCTTGCTTTCAAGTTTTAGAAACCTTTTACTCTTTTAATTTGTTTTTTTTTCATTAATCTCCTTTGTGATGTTGAATGCATATTTGCATTTTTTAAATTGTGGTACTCGTTCTTGCGTAACTCTTTTTGAAAAGTGGTTTTTTTTTAACAATTATGAACAGTGTTTTTTTTTCCATTAATCTCCTTTTTGATGTTTAATGCATATTGGCAATTTTGTATCTTGTGGTACTGTTCTTGTTTACATTTGTGTTTCTTGGATGTTCATTACATTCATATAGCAACAAATTATTCGCACTCTTAGTCCTTGTTTTATTCTTATAACCTTTTTTTAATTTACAAAAATTACCACAGAGTTTTGAATTAATTACGAAAAAGCACAAAATAAGTTGACCCCAAACAAAAACTCCATGTAGTTTAAACATGTCTATCATTTTTTCAATAAAATTATTATAGTAACATTCTTGACTAAATTAAACAAGAAGGAGTGATTTCCTATTTTTTTCAGGCATCTGTATTTCTCTTTTTTTTTTTTGTTTGTAAATTGTGTGAAACTCCCAAAATTTTATAAGTGAATTAGCTTGACAGTAACAACTTTTTGGAAAAAACATCATTCTTTGAAATATGAAGTTATTATAATAATTATTATAACTTATATATATATATATATATATATATTTTTTTACAGATGCAATGACTTTTTGAAATGACTCATCTCTTTGCATCTCATTTAATATAGTAACACTGATGATGCAGCCTGCTAAGCACGATACAAACCCTTTGCATACTCTTTCATAAAATTGTTGTATTAGCTTAGATAGAATACAGCACAACAACTTGCATACAAAGCACATAATCATAGCATCTTGCATAAGAAGCACATAATCATAGCAACTTTCATAAGAAGCATAACCGGAAATCAAACGACTAAACCAAAAATACCGATGCAAAGAAAAACACTGAATAATTAATTTTACGAAGCACGACGAAAAAGAGACAGGTACTTATACGCAAAGCACACGATCCGTCAGTTACATTAAAAATATTCCCATCCAGAAGTGCACTCATGCATAATAGAAAAACAATAAAATAAATACAGAATTCGAAAATTCAAGTAACAAATACATTTTTCTACTTATATGGTGTGATTCTTGATTAATGGGGTAATTACAGCACCAGTGGTCAAAAAGATTATGGGACAAAACTATATCCAAGAAGACAAACCACAACAGACCTCCCAACAATCTAGATGAAAGTCAAGAAAAAGACAAAAGGGAAAAACAAACATACTAGCTCTTGCGGAGAGCCTCGACCGCTTCAAAGAAAAGAGGGACTATTTCCGGGCTCGGAGTTTTTATCGCACATTTGAGGCCAGAAACACCGATCGTTGCTGTAAGCTCCATCAAGATAGGGATCCCTTGTGGGATCTTGGCTGAGAGATACAACACGTCTTGATTTGACTGTTTGCGCTTGGCAATAAAGAACATGTTGGATGCAGCCAGGCTGTCTAAGGTCGATTCGACGCTGTTCAGCACGACGCCTTGAAAGTCCTTGGAGACCTTGTTTGATTTTGGCAATGATTTCCATGTCTGCGTAATTTAAGGTAATTATTGCCAAATAGAACATCAAAGAGACAAATAACACCCTTGCCAGCAAGAATATTAAGGTTAAATTAGAGTCTAATGAAAGAATAAGAAAAGAAAAGACAATGGCTTTTCCTACAATTAGCATATTCATTACCTAAAATTAGAATGCTATTAACATAATCGTTCTTCTGATCCTACACATTACATACAATCAGCATATCCGTTAGATAAAATTAACATACCACTGCTTATGATAGCATATAGACTACATACAATTAGTATAACTCTAACATAAAGTTAACATATAAATGCGCGTTTATTATCATTTGCCCAGACTACATTACGCATACCCTGAATTGCAGATTCGATGTATCAACACCAGATATTACCGAGATAAACAACAGAAAAAAAAACCCAGCTCATAACTTCATTGATATACGAAAAGAAGAAGAAGAGAATATTAGATTCAATAATCTAACTTAAAAACCAAACACACAGATATGAAACGGAACCAGACCTGCGTAACCTCTGCCGATGTAACCCAAATAACGACAACAACAACAATTAAAAAATAGACCAGCCTTGTATCTCCACCCCATTAAAGAGATTCAACAGAAGTCCAGATATTAACAATATAATATTGTATAAATAGCAATACAATGTTATAATGTTCCCAGACATTTTGAATATAAGATATGCAAATATAAGCATTGTTTGACACACATATCAGCAATAAAATATTATATAATATGCAAATATAAGTATCGAATATACATGAAAAGAAGCACCGCATGAAACTTCAATAAGCAACACTTAAAGAGAAAATTAGCAAACTATAAATTAAAAATTGCACACACATTAAATTAGCAAACTTCAATGCAGTAATGCAAACTTCAATGCAGTACTGCACCGTTGTGAAATATTAGCAAACATCAAATCAGAATTAAGCACCTGTACCAACTTGTAGTAATAGAACTTAGCATTATAACTAACAATACATAACAATAACATCATAATAAGGTAAAATTAGCACATATTTTTTAACATGTTTTATAAAGCAGGTTATACAGGATTAGTTAATTTTATTAATTATCATAAAAGCATAATAAACTATTATCATAACCATATGAGTAAATTAGCACTGCTATTATTAGCATAACCATATCAGTAAAGTAGCATCACTAATCCATGAAATTAGCAAACAATACGTATTATGCGTATACGTAGAGACATATATACAATCACTAAAAGGTTATTACACTAGCATATATTTCAATCTAAATTAAGCATATATAAAATCTCAAGATAGCATATAGAATAATAATAGCCAAGGAAAGATAACAAAGACAAGAAAGAGAAATTACCACCAGGCCCCCAGGTTGAAAACTCGTTACGGGCCCCGAATTGTTCGGCAGTCACTAAAAGTTCCCTCACTGCCAGGTAATCAAGACGCCGCAGTGGAGAGAGGGCCCGTTTGGCCCGAAGATGCTGTGCAATGCGTGTGGGTCCGTTACCCATCAGGGCGTTTGTTCCCGGAGTACCAGCCCGCAGCGAGCCCGGCGTTCGTCCCTGCACTGCAATCAAACTCGCACAAGAAGGTCGTGGATCTGAGATCGAGGAGCCTCCGGCATCGTCACAGCCGGAGTTTGTTCCGATGAGTAACGGGATTTATGTCTCTTTCCGCCGGTGACACGAAGACGCCGTCGGGACAAAAATTGAGATCCGCCGTATTTCCGCTGCGCCTGAACCCATATCTCTCCTCAACAACTCATCGGTTTTTACAAATCTCGTGCTTTCTCGTGTGGGTGGGACGGCGAATTTTTTGGGGAAGAGGCTTAAAAACTAACCAGCATTAATTCCGCATGAATCGGGGGATTATGAGATTTCAGGGATCTTCGGCCGATCTTGGGATATGGAAAATTCCAATGATACCCTCTAAGACACAAAAACCAAGCGCGTGTGATATAATTAATAAACCATACCTTATTTACAATAATTAACTAGGGTCGTTAGATCAACAGATTTTAACGATCGAGATTGGTTCTCAGTTCCCACACAGGGGACGGTTCCCACGAGATCCCCCCCTATATATAATATATATATATATATATATATATATGTGTGTGTGTGTGTGTGTGTGTGTGGTGTGTGTGGTGGGTGCGTGCGTGCGTGCGTGCGTGCGTGCGTGCGTGCGTGTGTGTGTGTGTGTGTGTATTACCATTATACTTGAAATAAATAAACTATTTTAGTGTATTTGTTTAAGAAAAGGATTGTAAGGAATTACCATCATCAAGGATTTTATGTTTTTGGGGGTACCATTTACGTAAAGGCTTACAAAGTATCAAAATAGTAGTCATCTCTCTAAATCAAATATATTTTGATTCATTAAAATGTATCAAAATAATTATTAGAGTAAATCAACTCTCAACATAACATTACTAACGATAAATCTGAACAAATATTATATAATAGAATTTGCTAAGGTATGCTAATCGTTAGAGTAAAGCACATAGAAACTTACATTCAAAACTTAAATTTTTATAGAATGACGCGGAATACTACAATAATAGTTTGCACTAAAAACTAAAAATAAGCACAAAATCATAATTTTAAAACATATAAGATCAATAAAAGAATGACATAATGAAAGCATAAACCAACATAGTTACAAGAGTCTAACTAAACGATTTAAGATCTTGTCATATAAATGCGTGGATCGTACATTTTTCATATGTCATGATGATTAAACATATTATTATATATTGTTATATATGGTTGATTTATATCATGATATATGAAAATATGAGACATATTGTTTGTAAGGTGAAATATATTATGATAATCCATACATTAATAGATACACTATGTTGATTACCATATCATCTATTTTACAATATTAAACGACATCAATTAAGTTGATTATTATAACCTGACATATAAAAAATATATAATTGTATGTTCAAATAGTGTAATAATATATGTTTCATAGTTATTCCAAGAATAAATTAACGTTGGTTGGATGTGAGACTCATTTTTAATTTAAATTGATCAAAGTTGAGTTTTCACAAGAGCCCTTTAATGTTGAGTTTTAATACATCAAAGTTGAGTTTTCATAAATTACCATATAATTGTAATATTTGTTAGTGGTAAAAACACTAAGTTGAGTTTTCATAAGAGCCCTTTAATATTATGATATGTAAGACTTGTGTTATAAAAGTAAGTAAGTCATTAATTGCAGCTTAAATTATGGTGAAACTAATTAGTTCTTTCTAAAATCAAGTTAATTAAGATGAGGGTTGTTGATTTTAACCTGAAATTTTTGTTAAAAATATCTTGATGAATAATTTAATTGTGAAACTTCCTAAATCATTATTGGAAATAACAATATCTTTTTGGTCATCAAGAAATAAGATAATATTTTAACCAATATAATTATTTGTCAACATATAATAAATTTATAGTCATATTTGGTATAATCATAGTAGGACTTTTTCTCATATTTCCAACCAATAATATTTTCATATTTGGTATAATCATAGTAAAACTTTTTCTCAATACCATACTTGATGAAAACGTTTAAGGCAAAAAAATAAAATTACCACGATACTTTAACACCAAATGATCATCGGCAACAATATTATTCGAGTAGTTAAATTAATCGAAACCATCAGTATGATACACCTTTCGATCAATCGTTGTCATCTTTACAGACTATGTGTACCCATGACAGTTACGTAATTGGAAAAAAATGGGCAAGTTGCTTTGAAAGTATGATGAGTAGTAACTTGGAATATACTGCAAAAAAAAATTGTATAAATTGTATGATTATTAGGGGATCATTTTGAATTGTAAGAGATCCATGATGTGGATATTCTTTGAAAAATCTAACCAATGTTTTATTAGAGGAAATCTTCACTACTGCAAAACAGGGTTTTAACGGCGTTTTTTTTTTTTCAGTTTTAACGGCGGTTTTTGAACCGCCTTTGTATCGACCGCCGTTAAATTTTACGGCGGTTTTTCAAAACCGCCGTAAAAAAGTGGAATTTAACGGCGGTTCTGGAAGACATTTAACGGCGGTTTTGAACCGCCGTAAAATGCAGCATTTTTACGGCGGTTTTGGAACCGCCGTAGATTGCAGCATTTTACGACGGTTTTTAAAAATACCTTCTAGAAAGTCTGTTTTCCAGAACGAACAATTCACAACGGTTTTTTAAAAATACCTTCTAGAAAGTAGTAAAAAAATTTAAAAAAAAAAGAAAGATTTGCACCAAAATATACATATTAATAAAGAAAAAATCTGAAGCTAATTAGCTATTCCATCTACAAATATGTCAACCATCTCAATTGATTAATATTACCAAAGGCTATAACATTCACCGAAGTTTGAAACTTCACTAAAGACTGAAGTTACATAATAATGTACACAAAGCTTACTATCTCTAGCTTGAATGAACTACCAACAAACATTATAATTACGGCAACTTAATTAAATGTCTTGTCAACACACATCAATAATACAAAGTGTGGCATTAAAATTAATGTTAATGCAAGTAAAAAGAGTCGAGAAAGATAATTCCAAAAACACACACCGCCAAGGTCAGGCCGATCATTATATTCCAAAAGATGCTGCACAAAAAAAGACGTAACATACATGTCAAAGTGAAATAAATTCATATTCTCGTGTTTTATTTTATATATATATAAATCATTTTAACATAGCCACACTATTAGGTAAGGCCTACTAAATTCAGCAACTAAATTCAAGCAAACAACTTAATTAGCAATTTCCCAAACTTTCCAAGTCAAGGAATAAATGAAATAATATCAATGAAATTAAGAATGAATAATGAACAAGAGGTTTACCAGCTCAAGGACTGAGTTTATGTCCTCCCCCCTCTCAACAGTATCACGCCTTACTCTACGAGCAAGTCTTACATCAGCATCTGAACCAATCAACGTAACATGAGACCTAATTAGCACCTAACCCATAACAATAGCACAAATAAATGAAACAATGCACAAACAATTCAAAGTTCACCAGTGTCAACAAAAATCTTCATGTTCATCAAGTTCCGAACCCGTTGATCATGGAAAACAAGGATACCTTCCAGTATGATAACATCGGATGCATTCACCTGGAGTCGATCAAATTGTTTATTTCTATAATATTATCTTTTAACCATATTTAACTATGGGCCCAACAAAGTGGATAAGGAAAAATAACAGTACAATCTCCTTGAGAGCTCCACGAAATTTATAATATGTAAACTTCAAAATATGTACCTGGCGAAAGCTTTCTGAACTCCTTTGATGTGTTTTGAAGTCATATATTGGAACATGGACAGAATTACCGGACTTTAGCTTTCCAACACACTCGAGGAGCTGCTCTGTGTCAAAAGCATCTGCAAGGTAAAGTCTATATTAATTAAACCAGTTTTTAGAAAATCCTATAGCATCAAACTAGTATTAAAACAAACTGAGATTGATTAATGAAGATTGAACTTTCAAATCTGAACTGAGTTACCTGGATGATCGAAATTGTACTCATATACACGTTCCAATTCTTCAGGAGTCAAACCACGATAAAAAGAAGCCTGAATTAAACCAGAGACAACAGGTTTTAAATTTGCTCTGTTAATGGCTCTCGATGAACACTTCAGAGAAAAAAATAACGCCAAAAAAGGAAACAAAATAACTATAATCAGACACGCTCGGAGAACCTGATTGACTAGCACTACACGTTGATCATGGAGCTGATGAATAATCATATCACAAATTGTCGTCTTCCCCGACGCCGTACCTCCAGAAACCCCTAACTCCAACATAACAAAAACCACAAAATAAAAGAATTCATCACAAGACAAAGCAAAATATATTCCAAAAACATAGTAACCTAATCGTATTTAGAAACATGAAATACCAATGTCAAAATTACACCTAAAAACCTTCAACCAAGCATATTTTCATTTTCAAACCGATATAGAATAGGAAATTCAGACAACTAACCAAACTTATTTTCAATTTTCATGCAAAACCAATAATCCCCAAAAGTCGGGCAGTCGGAAGTAATGGCCAAAAAGCTTCCAACACTCAAAAACTGGAAATTAGAACCGTAAACATATCCAAATGCTCTAATCGTGTAGAGACTACATTTTACCTGTAAATAGCAATAGCCCCCTCGAGTGTTAATTTTTGAGCCAGAACCACCGACCAGAATTCAATCGAGAGTCGCGTCGCGATGAAACCCTTACAGCCGCCACCGATTGCCATCGCCTCGTCTGCCAAACGGAGCAGGCACCTGAAAAAGAAAAAGAAATAAAAAAAACAAGAAATAAAAGAAAACAACAACTATTATTGCTATCCATGTACCAATCAAAAACTCTTTCAAGAATTACTTCATGAGTAATAATTATACTACAAAGAACTGCAAGCAAACCCACACACTACATCCAAACCGATAACAAGAACAAGTGTCCGAAAAACCCTATAATAATATTAAAAAATAATAATAATAATAATAAACACACAAAATATTTAAATTAAATTACAAACCCTATAAATTAATAAAATACATACTCCACATGAAAAACACTTTACATCACATGGTCTAACACAAGTTTTTGTCGAAGCTAAAATCTTGGAAGCATAAAGAACCACAAAAAAAGAACAAAGAAAAAAAAGAGTGATCGATCGTCACCTGTTGGAAAGTACTGAGCGAAGCTAGGATAGACCCTCCGACCCATGCACTGTACTTTCTCTCAGGCGGTGCGACCACCTTAATCTTCATACTGCTCGGAGCTAGAGCCGTTATTTCCTTACTCATACGGTCCGCAATACCAGGAAACATAGTGGACCCACCGCCAAGCACGACGTTCCCGTACAGATCCTTCCTGATATCCGCGTCACACTTCATGATAGAGTCGTACGTCATCTCGTGGATTCCGGAAGCTTCCGTTCCTCCAAGCGACGGCTGGAACAACATTTCCGGGCAACGGAACCTCTCGTCGCCGATCGTGATGACATGTCCATCGGGCAGCTTGTAGCCCTTCTCGACGGACGAGTTGTTCTTTGCGGTCTCGAGCTCCTGATCGAAATCGAGGGCCACGTAGGCGAGCTCCTCCTTGATGTCATTGATGAATTCCATCCTGATGTTGTGCGTGAAGGAGTAATGGGCCAGGAGGCCGGCGAGGTAACGGTTGAGGTCACAGCCGGCGAGACCCAAACGAGAGATAGCATGGTTCAGATACATATGAACACCCCCAGYGCGTGATTGAAATAAAATAATAAAATTAATAACATTGACATTTAGGCGCAACATATATCATTTGTTTGCACAGAAAAAAAGGAAAGAAACAAACATACAAGCTCATGCAAATCAAGAATTGCATGACGGATCAACAAAGATGAATCCCATACAACCAATTTTTGTAGGTCAATTTGCATCCCATACAACCAATACTGCTAATAACAACGTGTTGAGAGTTTATGTAGGTCAATTTGCATCCCATACAACCAATACTGCTAATAACAACGTGTCGAGAGTTTATGTAGGTCAATTTGCATCCCATACAACCAATTTTTCCTAGGTACGAGCGAAGTACCTGATTTTTCAGTTTTCCAAAGGAGAACTTGCCGACAAGAGCAAACTCAAAATCTGCCGAAGCTTGCGAGCGATCCTGGGCAGAAAGAACGACCTCCGGAATGTCGAGAGATTTGTTGACGACGCCAAGGGACTGTGCTTTGTGAAGCTTGTTCGCCGTCACCGCCTCGGCGAACGATTTGACGACGGGGGGTGCTGTCGGGGCAGACGGACCTAAGGTTTAGGGTGACTGAGAACCAACAGGAATGGGAGGCGAAGGGGCCTCGGAAGTGGTTGCCGGAAGAGGCCGAGAACCAGCGGCCAACTAAAATAATCTAGATGGTTGAGAACATGACACGTCAGCAGTGTATTTATGGTAAATATTGCATTAAATTAATAAAAAGGGTATTTTCGACATATAACAACATTCATAAAGAGCGCTGAATTGCTCTTTAGAAAGCACTACGGATAAAAAAAAAAAAGCACTGCGGCTTTATACAAAAAGCATCACAAAATTCATCTACAATTACGGAAAAATTCAAAAATTTCAAAAAACTCAAATCTTCAACAAACAATTTTAAATAAAATTTATGTATAATTAAGTAGCAATGTTTTTTTCACTTATAATTAGTGCTTTTATAATATAAGTAGCAATGCTTTTTTTATATGTTGGCAGTGCTACAAATTTGACAATTTCAGGGGTGCTTTTTTCATATTATGGGCAGCGCTTTTTTTACTACACTAATACTGCTTTTTGGCCCAACATTCAACCCCTACCCATTCATTCAACCCTACCCATTCATTCAGCCCTACATTCATTAAACCCTACCCATTCAGAATTCAGCCGACAACAGCCGCCGTTCGCCAACAACCATCAACACCATCGCCCAGCTGCAGCCAAACCCCGCCGCCGTCGCAAACCAGTCGCCTTTCATGGCCGTATGGGCCCAGAGCATCGGCCTAGGCCAGGCCAAGTCGTCGCCTTTCTCAAACCCGAACAGCCATAGCTCTCAGCCACAACACCCGCCGCCAGACGCAAAACCAGCCGGAGAATCGAACGCCGCCATCCGCCGAGGCCACCACCATGTTTCCCAGTCTCTTGAGCCGCCGCCTCCATAGTCGAGCATCGCTACGCCGCCACCATGACCGCCACCCTTCTCAGCCGTGCCCGGCCATAGATCCATTCCAACCGTGGTCAAGCGCCACGGTAATCACCGAGCGGCCCCACGAAGAACCAGACGAGATGCCTCACCCGCCGGATTGCCCAGCCGAGCCACCTGCCCGAGAGTCCATCGCCGCCATC
>BMAC01000651.1:374977-473485 GCA_014905375.1 Phtheirospermum japonicum | reverse complement strand
TATAATGGATCTTAGCAATTTTCCTACAAGACGGGAATTTGTTATGGGTTCACCCAAATCTTTGCACTCCTCTGTTATTTCAGCCAATCTCACTGAGTAATCCATGATAGATTCTTTCTCAGTCATTCTCATAGCCTCGAATGTGGAACAAGAGCATTCTTAGTCTGGACTTCTTCACGCTTGCTGTTCCTTCACACACCCTTTGGAGTGCGTCCCAAGCATCCTTTGCCGACTCGCAGTTCTTGATGATACGATAGTAACTTGCATCTACATAGCCACACAAGGCGTTGATGCATTTAGAGTTCCAATTTGCCGCAGTTACTTCGTCAGCAGTCCAATCTTCTTCTTTCTTGGGAATGGCATCGCCCTCGCCATCCGTGACACGTGGCTTTTCCCATCCAATAAGGACGGTCTTCTAAACACGTTCGTCCATGCTCTTCAAGTGCCACCTCATCCTCTGTTTCCAGAGAGAGTAATTCTCACCATTAAGAATTAAAGGCCTCGGGTTGCCTTGAGCATCCATAGCACTTATAAAAATAAAGATCAATACTTAAAAGGTTAAGTAACCCGCTCTGATACCAATTGTAAAATTAGAAGGTTCTATGGTTTTAAAAATAAGGACCAGATTTGTGATGTTGTTAATTAATGTTAACAACACTGATTAACAACATCAACTAAATAACACCAGGTTATGCAGCGGATATTTAAAAAAAAGAATACGATTAAACAAAATCAGTTCACAAGTAAATACTTGTGAACTTGGGTGTACAAACCCGTAAACTATATTACTTTCGATTCACGTTCAATACACAATTATAAAGTAATATATGAAAACTAAATATCAAGAAACTTGATACTAAATACTTGTTGCCGGAATGGCAAGATCTTCTCCGTTGGTTACGCAACTTCAAAGATCTTGTTTATCACGATCGTTGGCTCAAAGTAGTATGTCGTGTTCTTCCTTCCTTGTGCGTCTTATTGCGTCGTGCGTCTTGTGTTCTTCTCCTCAAGAAATCCGTGCGTCAATCTCTGATAAAAACCGTGAATCAAGTGTAGGATTACTTGTGTCTTAAATAGACAACTAAGAATCCTAAACTTGGTAAAATCCTAAAAACATATCCTAAACACAATCTAGGAATAATTAAAGTCTTGTGCATAAACTAGGAAACATAAAATTGTCCTAAATCTAGTTCCCTAATTTATTTTGTGCCCAAGAAAGGCAAATAACAAAATAGGAATTATTGCCAAGAATAAATTCCTCAACATATTCATTCAACTATATAAATAGAGAAGAATATATATATATATATATATATATATATATATATATATATATATATATATATATATATATATATATATATATATATATATATAAATAGTTATTAAAATTATATAAGAGTGGTGCGGTGTGGTTTAGACGGTGGTGATTAATTCCAAAACAAAACCGCACCAACAAAGTGGTGCGATTGTCATCCAATATTTGTTATCGCGGTTTTAATAAAAACTCATTATAAACGATGCGGTGTGCCATAATGTGAGCGTACGGTAGAATTTATAAAATTTATGCTCAATCCTACTTTTTCATACATAAAACAAATAACTCCCAAAAAATATAGATTCATACATAGTGAATTGTGAGTGACACGTGACAAAATACAGTACAAAAAATCGAAAATAAAATATAATTCATCACAATCTCGACCGCTCATAACAATAAGCAATATGTGCATCAAAAACTATAAATAGTTGTTCACAAATATAGATGTCTTTATAAAAGGTTATCTGAGATTCGTATTTCCTTCTCTCACTTTGTTCTATAGTTCACCAATTTCTAAACTGTCTTTAATTTGGAAAATTTCGCAATCCTAGATGTAAGTTGATCGTTGATCCTTGTTTCCTTAGCTCTATTTGTTCTATATAGCTTCAACTTCAACATTATCTAAACTGACTTTCAATCAGAAGGCTTTAAATAGGAACAATCGAAACGCACAATAGCTTTGGTTTCTTTTTTCTTTCTTAAAGGATTTTAAACCAATATCTGATTATCGGGTGAAAATATATATGTTTAGAAGACGCAGATCTACCCTATATATTAATGCAAAATCCTCTTATCCTACGTGTCTGCTCCATATGCTTCGTTTGAGAAATAAAAAATTCTGGTGCTTCGGTTGCTTACGTGTCACCCGAACCTCACTATATTTTTTTTTCTTATATTAATAAATTATAAAAAATAAGATTTATTGTCTTAATAGTATACTACTTACCTTTTCATATTACAATAATATCATTAATTAAACAATATAAAATAAAATTATAATGATATGAAATTAAAAATAAATTAAGAAATATAATCTAATAATATACTAATTGCCTTATCATATAATACTAAACCCAATAATAATATAATTAATAAAGTAATCTAAAATAAATAGCCTAATAATAATATGAGTCTTACATTTTCATAATTCTAAATAATATGAGTCTTACCTTTAATAATTATGAATCTTACCTTTTCATGATTCTAATAATAAGAGTCTTACCTTAATACTTAATAGATGTCTTACCTTCTCATTCATGTTAAATTAAACCGATATCTGCATCTTTCTCCTAACATTTACATAACTACAATTAAACAAAGTCTCAACAAATGAAACAGTCAAAGGCAATCTTAAGTAGTCTTGAACTTCAAAGAAAAAGTTAATCAAATTGAAAAAAAATAAAATACAGAAAAGATAACAGAAAACTAAAAAACAATCTAACAAAATAACAAATAGCTTAATAAAAATATGAGTCTTACCATTTTATAACTCAATAATATAATTATTTATATATTATTGAATTCGTGTTAAATTAAATTGGGTGTTTTTCTAAAATAAGATCCTAATAATATAAAATTAAAAAGATAAGAAACATAATTTAATAAAACAACCTAAAATTCAGGTTACATTATCATATACTTAAAATAAATGGCCTAATAAAAATATGAGTCCTAACAATATAATTAACCAAACAAACCTAAATTAAGATTCTAAAATAAATAACCTAATAATAAGAGTACTAATAAAATCTTATTTCCTTCGTAGTCCCTTGAATCACCTTATAAATCTATATATCCCCTATCTCCAATCTCGGTATATTTCCAGGTGAGTCTTCAATTTAACCTTGAATTAACATRTGCCTAATCCCAATATCGGTCGATTTCCCCTATATTCTGAGTATACCCCGTATCCACAATCTCTGTTTCTCAGCTCCGAGTCTTCAATTTAACATCCGCGTCCATGGCGAGCAATCCGTCTTTTGGAGTTTTCAAATTACTCCAAATAAGAAAACTTGGAAAATTATGGTCCAATGCAAACGAATGTAGTACACACACCCGCAGAACATTCCCGAAGACAATAAACTCATCGAACTCATACTAATGGATGATGAGTTAATTTCAATTTTGTTTTTTGAATTGATTTTTTTTCCTTTCTGTTTTTTCGAATTGAAGGTTTGATGTATATATAAGCTGATTTTGTGATGAAATTTTTGTATTCTTGAATCTCTGATATTATCTTATTTTGAACTATTTATGAGTTTTAGGTTGTATTTTTATATAATCTGTGAGTAATTACTAATATAAAGTAAGTGATATATATATGAGTTGCTGATCATAAATTTAGTATTTTTGTATCCTCTATTTTTTAATTATTTGTATGAATTTTGAGTTTTATGAACTATTTTGGGGGAGTTTTGGTCTCCTTTATAGATAAGTTTGTAATCTTTGTTATGATCTTATTCCGAACTATTTGTGAGTTTTTGGTTATATTTTTATATAATTTGTGAATAATTACAAATATAAAGTAAGTGATTTATATATGAGTTGTTGAATCAGAGTTATACTTTTTTTAAGGTTAGTTTGTCTGTCTCTTTTTATTATTAGGTTGTCTGTCTCTTTTGTAAGAAGTGGTCTTGATTCATACATATTGCTTATATATATTTCATAAGAAATATAGTTTCTTAATATATATTGATATCCCGAATTTTTGATATGATCTTATTCTGAACTATTTGTGAGTTTTTGGTTATATTTTTATATAATCAGTAAGTAATTACTAATATAAAGTAAGTGATATATATATATATATATATATATATATATATATATATATATATATATATATATATATATATATATATATATATATATATCTATATATGAGTTGCCGAATTATAATTTTTAATTTTTTTGTAAGGTTATTTGTCTGTCTCTTTTTATTATTAGGTTGTATGACTTTTTTGTAAGAAGTGGTATTGATTTTTATTTATGACTTATATATATTTCATAAGATATAGTTTCTTAATAGAGATTGATTTAGATGTTAATTTATTAATCTATATATCAGTTGCAGTATTGTAATTTAAAACTTTTTGTATGCTCCTTTATTTTGTTATTATTTGTTAGAATTTTGAGATTTAGTTATGTCTTATATAATAATCCCTCGAAAATAATTTCTTTTAGGTTAGTTCTCTGTCTCTTTTTTTTAGGTTAGTTGTATGTCTCTTTTGTAAGAAGTGATATTGATTTTTATTTATAATTTATATATTGCCTAAGAAAATGAGTTTTTTTAATAGATATTGATTTAGATGTTAATTTATTAATATAATATGTTTTTTGTAAATTCAGGGTGAAAAAATTCAAGCATCCATTAAAAACTACCAGTTTTCACAATACGAAAAAAAATTAAAGAATGTGGATTTTACAACCTTACAAACTTTGAAGTACAACAAAACAATGAAGATCTCATCGCTACAAGACATACATACAAACTCCAGTTTCACAAATTTACTGGATTGAGACCATCCGGACCATCAGATATACCTCTGTATGGATTCAACTTCGTGGGTTTTGCTGCAATCAAAATGGAGACATGTTACGAGAAGTTCTTACTTGGTAAGAAATATTATATTTGTTTAATTATTATATCATTATCTTAAATAAATAAAAAAAGATTTTTATAATTAGAAACGTGTACTCCTTTGCATAGATGTAATTGCGGAAGTACTGTCTTGAGTACATGCTATATGGAAGAAGACTATTTCAACAGATCTTGGTCGATGATTACACGATGGTTGAATCCGAAAGAATCACATACATTAGGAACAACAAGGTACTTCTAAGAACAGCCCAATATCAAAAAATTATTGATGKTGTTTCCCGAGGTGAGACAGAACCATCTTRTACKGYRCAGAGAATATTTATACCGACTTCATTCACGGGAGGAGCCAWATATATGTTGCAGAWTATCAAGATGCTATGGCTATATGCAAATGGTATGGGTATCCAGATTTATTTATTACAATCACTTGAAATCAAGAGATTCCTAAATAGTCGGAGAATGTAGCCAGAGGATAGGTCAAATATTGTATGTCGAATTCTCAAGATTAAACTCGATCAAATAATTAAGGATATGAAAGAGAATCAAATATTTGGCAAGACTCGAGCAGGTAAATAATAGTCCTTATAGTTTTTATAACTTTATAAAATCGTGATAAAATAATACGTTGTAAGTATTTAGGATTCAATATAATATTCCAAGAATTACAAGTAGAAAATTTTATATAAAGCCATGAGTGATATTACGATAAATCGGTGAACAATTTTTTGGGTTGTTGTTGGTGCAGTAATCTACACAGTGGAGTTTCAAAAGCGCGGGTTACCCCACGCTCATATTCTTCTATTTCTTCAATGTGAATCCAAGATACCCACCCCTTATGATGTTGATCATATTATTTAAGCTGAGATACCAAACAAAAAAAACTACTCCCAAGTTATACGAGTTGGTAACTCAGCACATGCTCCATGGGCCTTGCAGTTCATATAACCTTGAGAAAGCAGGCTTGAAAAATGGCAAGTGTATTAAGCGCTTTCCTAAGAGATATGCAGAAAGAACTACAGTGGATGAGGATGGGTATCCATCATATAAGAGAAGAGATGATGAAAATACTGTTGATAAGAATGTAGCTATTATGGACAATAGATTTGTTGTTCCTTATAATCCACGACTATTGATTAGATATGAAGCTCACATTAATTTCGAATGGTGCAACCAATTCAAATCTATTAAATACCTTTTCAAGTATATAAATAAGGGCAATGATTGCGTAACGTGTCTATAAGTGAGGGAAGTGATGCTGATGTTAACGAACAACAAGTTGATGAAATAAAGAATTCCTACAACTGTAGATATATATATCGCCATGCGAAGTGGTGTGGTGAGTCTTTGCATTCGACATTAACTACAGAAATCCAAAAGTCCAGAGGTTAAGTTTTCAAATACCGGGTGAACAGTATTTAACATATAACGAATATGACCCACTGTATCATGTGGTCAACAAGCAAGGGAGTAAACAATCTATGTTTTTGGCATGGATGGAATGTAACAAAAAATATGAAGAAGCCAGAAGCTTGACTTATGCAGAGTTCCCGACYTTGTTTGTATGGAAGAGAGAAGAACGCGTTTGGGAGTTCAGGCAGAAAGGAATTTCAGTGGGCAGGTTAGATTATGTTCCGCCTTGAAGTGGAGAATCATACTATTTATCAATTATGCTTCAGCACAGTCGAGGAGCAACCTCACATGAAGATATCAGGACCATCGATAATGTAGTTTTCCCATCATTCAAGGACGCGTGTTATAAATTGGGCCTGTTAGATGATGATAAATAATATATTGATGGAATAATTGAAGCAAGTTTTTGGGGTTCACCGCATTTCCTAAGGAAGCTATTTGCTGCACTGCTACTATTAGGAAGTGTTTTGCGGCCAGAATATGTCTGAGAGAAGACTTGGCAAGCTCTTGCAGAGGATATCTTGCCAAGACAACGCAAACTGCTCGGCATCTCTGGTAATATTTCAGACTAAATTCACTCCAAAATCCATTTTAAAAGATTTGCCAGAAATTATGGACGTATCAAACATACATTACATATATAATATTTTTATGCGTTCTCACCTTAAAAAAATAATATAAGTATCATTATTTAAAATAGTTTTAATCAGCCTTTTACTCCAAATTTGTATATTAAATTATATCTAAATATTAGGATCACTAGATCATTTGCAGGGAATTAATATGAGCCCTTAATAAGGGAAGTTTTGATCTTAGATAACTAGACAATAAAAAATTGGTACAGCCAGTATATATCTAATTAATAGGTTACTCAGACATAAGAAATTCTTTAAGTGATTTGTTGGGTATATTAGAATACATGTATGCATTCTCCGTGCAGACATAAAACTTAGTGAAGACCAGTTGAAGAATCACACCTTGGTTGAGGTGGAGAAATTATTGCAAAGGAATGGAAAGTCACTTAAGGACTTCAATGATATGCCTCTTACGAATGATGCATTGATTATGGAAGGAAATAACAAACTCATTTAGCAGGAACTTAATTATGATAGAAGACTCTTGGAGACAGAGCACAATGATTTGTGTTCATCATTGATGGATGAGCAACGAGTAATTTATGAAGAAATTTTAAGTGCGGCGACCAGTGAAAAAGGTGGCGTCTTTTTTGTTTATGGATTTGGAGYAACGGGAAAGATATCCGTATGGAGAACTTTATCTGCTGCATTACGATYCAAGGGAGAAYATTTTCTTAATGTAMCCTCAAGTGGAGTTGCGACACTTTTAKTGCCGTAGGGACGAATTGCTCTTTCTAGGTTTGGAATACCAATAAATATATCAAAACAATCCATGTGTGGATTTTCACCGAATACAGAATTAGCGGCTCTCATACACAAGACAAAACTGATAATTTGGGATGAAGTGCCAATGATGAATGAATTCTATTTGAAAGCATTGGATAAAAGTTTTAGGCATATCACAAGCGAGCCGCGAAAGTCCCTACCATTTGCGGGGAAAGTTATTGTTCTCGGTGGAGACTTTCGACAAATTCTTCCAGTTATACCAAAGGAAAGTAGGGAGGATGTTGTTTACTTGAGTATAAGTTCTTCTAGGCTATGTAATCATTGCAAAGTCCTACGGTTGACAAGGAATATGAGATTGAGAGTCGGGCAACCAACGACGAGCTTGACTTCGCAGGAGATTAAAGATTTCTCCTTATGGATACTCAAAAATGGAGATGGAGAGATCGGTGTAGAAGTTGATGGGGAAACTTTAATTGATATTCCTGAAYATTTATTGATCCATTCTTCRGAAGATAACCATGTAGCAGCTATTGTTCAGAGCACTTATCCTCCACTGTTAGACATTTTTTCAGCCCCTACATTTTTGGAAGAGAGAGCAATACTTGCACCGACCAATAGTATTGTGGAGGAGGTGAATGATTATGTGATGTCTATGATTCCAGTATAGAAAAAGGAATATCTTAGTTCTGACAGCATATGCAAAACTTTTCCGGATTCAGAAAARCAGATGAGGTTTACTCGACCYATTTCTTGAACATGATTAAGTGTTCAGGAATACCAAACCACATATTGAAGTTGAAGGTGGGAGTTCCAGTGATGCTGATACTGAATATAGATCAAACCTCAGGATTATGCAATAGCACGCGGTTGGTGGTGACATAGCTTGGCGATAGAATCATCGAAGCGAAGATTCTATCGGGTAACAATATCAGGACCAAAGTTTTTATTCCACGTATGGTATTGAGCCCTTCTGATATCAGATTGTCATTTAAGTTTCAAAGGTGGCAGTTTCCAATTATTGTTTCCTTTMRCATGACTATAAATAAGAGTCAAGGACAAMCCCTCTCYTATGTTCACTTGTATCTGCCAAGATCGATATTKARCTATGATCAARTTTATGTGGCCATCTCGAGAGTCAAGAGCAGATTCTATGCTGCGACAAAAACAGTTTAACTGTGAACAAGACGAGAAATGTAGTTTACAAAGAAGTTCTACAACATTTAAAATGAAAMTCATAAGTGTGTAATCAGTAGGATATGACKAAGTTGGYAATATGTTATCTTTTTACAAACTCCCCAAAATGAACGTAAAAAGAATAACGATTTTACATATAATAGATTTAGAAATTGAAGCAAAATGTGTGCAAATCCCGCGTATAACACAAGGGGAACAAAGAAACTGTTTTCAAATAAGTTTTTCATAATTAGAGTTGAACAATTTATGTCATGGTTTAAATATGCTTTCGAGAATGTAAAATTAATATTTATTTTTACAACGGGTGTTACACTAGTAAATAATTAAATGACAAAACTATTTTTTTACTCTGTTCTTAATGCTGCTTGATTAGTAGGATCCACAAATTCCTTGGCCGAAGAGGACACACAATTCAATTGATAATTATTATCCACAAATTCCACAGGGAAGTGTCAAAATCATATTTCAATGCCAAAAAAGGCAAACCAATTGCCACAGGATCACAAAACTCATTACTCGCAACTAAAATAAAAAAGATAAATTCTATTCAAAAATTGCCACAATTTGTAGCGCAAACACTTGGCTCCTAAATTAAATTTGTCTAATTCAACCAATATCAAATTTAATACTCGGTGTATCGAAATACATGTCACAAAAATATTTGCAATCATCTTTCTCATATCAATTTTTAATTTCGAGAAGAAAAAAAATCATTCTCATATCAATTAAAAAAAATCCAAAAACGGACTATTTTTCTCACTAAAACAAGAACTCGTAAACTGGTTTTCTTGAAGGGAAAAAAAAAACAAAACAAAGCCCCCGGTCCGACTCAACGCGCCGACTCACTGAGCCCAATCCTGTACAACAAAAAAGGGGCAAAACCTTCTTGCCTACGAATTTATCAGTAACAAATCTGATCTTCGGCTTTCGACATCAACGACAGCCTGCTTGGCCGTGGCTGGAAATCAAATCGGCGCCTCAAGCTGTGCGACGACGGCCGGATAAGCGCCGCCAGAGCTCTCTTCATCAAATCTCCCTCCACCGTTCCGATTCGGACCAACGAGTTCGTCATCGCCGATCGCCGCATATTCAATTGATGGCTCGACCGATAAGTCGTCTGATTGCTGTACCCGGGAACTGCACTGTTCTTGTGGAGGCTGCAGCGGAAGGAACCTGGGTGCGTCGTAGGGGAACACATGCACGTCTTCTTTGCTCCCGAATTCAACGATCGGTGGTGGTGGCTCTGCTTCTGGTGGTGGTGGTGGGTCGAAGCGATCGTGTGGTTTCTAGAGGCGGAGAGTCGGACGGAAGACGATGGGGAAACGGATCTGCCGAGGGTGACCCGGGTCGGGCTAGTGGATCGGGCCAGAACGTGGTCGGATCGAGATACGGGCCGGGCCACGAAGGTGGACGACATGGAGGATGAGCAGAATCGGCCCGACGGGGACAGCGATCGCTGATGGAAGTGGCTGTGGAGGGTTGTACCTTGCGAGGACTTGTTTCTCGATGACGCTTCCATATTCTACAGCTTACTTTCGAACTGGAAAGATAGATTCTATTTTCCTTAATTAAGAAGAAAAGGAAAAAGATTTCTTTTTGTTTTTCTTTCTGGAAAGTGATTTCAAGAATGCCGTTTGGCTCTCTATTGCGGCAAACCTAAGACAGAATCGAGCAACGTTTATATAGGAATAGAGGCGGTGATGGCAGTGGGGGTATTTGGGTAAATAACCAATGATGGCATTGGGGGTATTTGGGTAAATAACCAATCGTTGGTTGAGATAGAGGTGGGTTAGGGTTTTATCTATGGGTATCCGCATCAAAAGCAATGGGCTGTCAGACAAATAAGTCCATCACGCTTTCTTTCCAGAGCGTGGGATTAAAGGAGATTATGCATTATTATGGTGCCAAAATTGTTTTAAAAAATGTCTAATATTTATATTTCTTCAACTCGACCATTCTTCTTCTTCCGTAAATTCTCATATGATTTATCCGGTAAATATTTTATTTTAAATACTATAATGATTTTTTCTTTCAATTTTATTTTCTTTGATCAACATTTAATATAATTAAACTTTGCATTTTCATACTACATAATGTAATTTCATACTTATACAGTTGAAATTTCCGACAAAATTTCACATTCATACTACATAATACAGTTTCATACTTAAACAGTTTGAATTCTATACTACTAATTTTTATACATTAAATCATTATAGGCAAAATTTCACACTACACCGTGAGATTTCATACTATATCATGTAATTATTTTATGCAATACGTCACAATGAAATACAACCCTTTTTTCTTTTTAACAACTTTATGTTTTTAAAATTTTAACTTCATACTATATATGAAATTCAAAATGATATTGTGAATTTCATACTAAAATTTCACAAAATCAATAAAATTTTATACTATTATATTTTAAATTCTAATACTATTATCAAATTACATACTATTATATTTTAAAATTCATACTACTATTATCGAATTCACAACTTTACTAAAATTCAAAAAATCAATAAAAATACTATTATATTTTAATATTTATACTACTATTATCAAATTACATACTAACCCTACCAGATTGTAAACAACATTATGCAGTTTCGTTTTTCAAAACTTTTGATTGGATTGTCAAATCTTATATTAAATTGCACAAGATACTACACAATATTTTCAAAACAAAAATATATACTGAGCATAATTTCATACTACTCATTACATGTGGAGCGAAATTCCATACGCCATTATTATTATTATTATTATTATTATTATTATTATTATTATTATTATTGTTATTGTTATTATTATTAATAACTTTTTAGGTGTAGGCGTTGATCATTTAAGTTGTAATTTTGATTAAATAGGATATGTTTGACTAAATGAGATAAGTATTTTTCATTAGAGTATTTAGGTAATGAGAGTGTAGTAGATGGGAATTTCACCCGTTGTATATTATATCATACATCCGATGAAAAATACATTTTAAATGTGATAAATATTGATTTTTGTTAAAATAGAATTTTACATTTACTGTGATATATTTTTATTTTTAATATAATAAATGTGCATTTATGATCAAATGACAGGCATAAAAATGTTCATATTTGTTGTGATATAATTGTGCATATCTGTTCCAACGAAAATTATCTATAAAAGTTCATTTGTATTGTGATTCATCTCTGTTATGATAAATATCAATATACATTTTAATAAATTTATATATAAACTCATAATTGTAATATAATTAATCATAAAAATGTATATTTTCTTTGTATTAAATATTTATATTCATTATGTTAAATGTTCATATTTGGGTGTACGGTACAACGTACACTCATCTGTACATAATAATGGTTATCATCGTCGAATAGTCGTTATAAATCGGAAAATGTAAAGGAAGGATTTAAAAAAAATTATGTGGCCCAACCTTGTTTAAAAAGAAGGTAATTGATTTATATGTTTGTTTTAAAGCTCATATAGCTCAATCACACCTCCCTCTATGAAAAAGTTTTAAACAATAAGAAATGAGATTACAAAAAAATATTCTCATTTTAAGTCAAATAACAAAAATATTACATATCCATACTCATACTCGAGTACGGGTGAATTTTAATACTTTTATATTTGTACAAAATATAATGTATTTGATTAAATTTAGACGAGTTGTAATGATTAAAAGTTACTTGCCTACGGTCAGGTCCATACAGTGGTAACTACACCCTTGGTAATATTCCTAGGACCATATATATGTGAGACAATAAAAATTCATTTTATATTCCCAACAAAACTCTTTTTTCACTATAATATAGTTAATGTCAATGTACATCAAATAGGGGTAAATATGAAAGTCAATAAAAAGTTTAAATATCAAAAATAGAAAGTATGATATATTTTAAGAAAAAAAAAATGAAAGTATTAATTTGGTAGTAAATATATTTATGGAAAACACTATAGTGTATGTATAACATCATAACTATTATATTTATATATGGTAATTCAATCACTAATTGACACATCATCATATTTAGGGTTAACATTTTTTTACACAAATCTAATAGTTATTGAGCGGTAAAAGTATGCTACCATGATTGTACTGTAAAAGTTCACTATAATTTTAGATATATAATAATTTGAAAGTTGGTAGTGGTAGGGTCGGCAATTTATTAGGTGGACCTGGGTGCACCTTGCTAGGTGCACCCTGTTTTACGTGATGATATCTGATAGTTATACGTGATGATATCTGACAATTATACGTGATGATATATGGTAGTTATACGTGATGATATGTGTCAAAATTTTAGAGTTTAGGGTTTACTTTTCCATTTTAGGGTTTAGTTTTACATTTTAGGGTTTAGTTTTCCGTTTTTAGGGTTTAATATTTCATTTTAAGGTTTAGTTTTTTATTTTTTTAATTTTATTTTCCATTTTATTTCTATCATTCTGTCAGTTATATGTGTCAGTTATATGTGATGATGTGTCAGTTATATGTGATGATACGCGATAGAAATTTAGGATTTAGAGTTTAATATTCAATTTTAGGGTTTAGTTTTTTATTTTAGGGATTAATTTTCTATTTTTAGGGTTTAGTTTTTTGTTTTAGGTTTACTTTTTTAATTTTAGGATTTTAACTTTTAGATTTAGAATTTCAATTACTTGTGATGATATGTACCAGTTATATACGATGATAAATTAAATTACAGGTGCACCTTATAAGGTGCACCTGGGTCCATGGTATACTGTCCCGGTAGGGTCGACTTTTAATATTTTAATTTGAATATATACTGTACTTTTCATAAGATTGTAGATGGAGGGTCTAATTATATATATATATATATATATATATATATATATATATATATATATGTGTGTGTGTGTGTGTGTGTGTGTGTGTGTGTGTGTGTGTGTGTGGTTATGTTCAAATGAGAACCAATGGTCCTTATTTGTGGACCTAAGGTTAATTATGAGTTTTAGATCTAATTAAATGGATGGATCAGATTTATTGTAATATTTTCTTATTTGAATTAAAACCATTAGAATTATATAATAACAGTACTGTTGGGTATATAATAAAAGTACTAGTTCGCAAATAAGGGAGGGTTCTCATTGGAACCCCCCCCCACCCCCACCACACAATATACCCAGCCCCACCACACACACACAATATATACTATGATATATATATATATATATATATATCATATACCCATACATATATACATACTGTGTGGTGTGTGTCTAATTAGTACTATTTTAATTAGATTCATGTGGTAATGGTGGATCCCCACATCCTTAAAAATGAAATGCGATTGATAGATTTGAAATAATGTAAAATTTTGAAATTTAAAAAATGATGATTTTCAATTAATAATCGTAAACATATATCATTCTAATTTTCATCATCTTTATAAAAATAGGAATTGAGAGATGGAAACACTTCTACATAGGGTGAATTTTTATTAATACATGTAATTAAAGATTACTAATATAATATCATTTACTTTTTGAATATAATTTGATATAAAATAAAGTTCACCCTATTTTACTAATTTAATGTACACCTAAAATTCTACGATCCCACGTGACACTCTATAAAAATAATCTCTTCGTATGTGTTTGTATGCAATTTTATTTATACTTACCTATATTTTTCTCGCTTCCCACTCCATCCCTATTTTCTTGCCCCTTTCTCTCTTATTGTTCTCTTCTTACTTTCATTTTTATTTTTTTTCCCTTATGTTTTCTCGCTTCCCACTCCACCCTTATTTTATCTGGCTATTTTTTTTTTTGGCTTCTTGACATCCAATATTTTCTCGCTAATAAAATAATTTTAACTTTCATATAATCAGTGTGTTTAAGTGATTTTTGTGATTTGCTCGATATTTCTATATAAATAGAAAATAATTTTTATTTCAATATAAATAGAAACCATCAGTTTTCAATAATAATCAGTGGTGGTGATTTTTACTAATTCTTTGATACCTTTTTTTTCATTTATATTATTTGATCCAACGCTGATTAATTTGACTACTTATTTCTACATATTCTTACAAAATTTTAACATTTTATTATTTACTATGATAAAGTTCTATATTATTCGTTGTTATCTATTGTGTTTTATGAATCGTAATTTTTGTTTGATACTATTTGACCTTATACTTTATTTGTTGATATATATATTAATTTATATTTCGAGAAAAAAATAATTATTTTATATTAAAAATAACTTACAAGAAATACATAATTATTTTTTAATTAAAATAACGTGTTTAAATAAATAGCTCACGCAATACACAACGCGATTTACGCTACGCGATGTTGGGATCAAAACGCAACGCGCTTTGCGTGATACGCGTTTTAAAACACTGATTTTTACCTATATTAATATCTTTTTTGTTTATCCTTCTTAAAGTCTTCCAAAAAATAATTGTTCAGATTAAATTGACCTTTATTTCTAGAATTCTCAATGGTTCAATTTTTAAATTCCTTCATTCTGCATTTGTCCTCATTATATCCCCCATCATAAAACTACTTATTTAAATATTTATCACATACTGATTTCTCGTTTCACATATTAGCGACCTAACTTGAAGGTGGAGCATATATTTATCTGATTTCGTGATATTATTTATAAGATGAAAATGCATGATACATTTGGGATTTTTGGAATTATTTCAATGGGTCTCAAATTGTATTCTGATATGATATCATGAGATGCTCTATATTTTCAACTTTATTCCTTTTCAACTTATTTGAAATATGTGGAATTCCCTTTATTATTTGCAAAATATGATTTTATTTTGATAAAATTTTCTGTATATTTTATCAAATGTAACATACTTTCACCGTTATTTTTTTATTAAAATCTTTCAAATATACATTTAGAAAAAAGTCTATATTCTCCTCTATCTGTTTTTATTTTTCACAATAAAATATTTATTTGTGTGCAACATTATTTGGTGTAATATTAAAAAGATATTTTATTATATTAACATTATACAACAGATAAATACCACATTTCGTCTATGTCACCAATTTTTAGAAATTGTCAACTTTATGTTTCAATGTCAATAGTAAAAGTAAAAAATGATTGAAAACACTTTGTTGTTACAAAGTCGGTAGATATGTAAATAGAGTTAATAATATATTTTATAAAAAAACTTGAAGTGGGTAAATTAAATTATGTATTCTTAATTATTATTATTTATTTACTCTAAAACTTATGTATTTTTAATACACTCAGTATTGTAGTGTATGTGTATATATATACCCGTGTGTTCACACGGGTATTAAATAGAGATGACAATAAATCCGGTTAAAATGGGACAGTCCGCCCCCTCCCGACGGGGATGGGGATTACCCACTTTTAGCGGGGATAGGGATGGGGGCGGGTATGAAATTGCGGATTTTTGTGGGGTCCGCATATAGGGGTGGCAAATCGGTCGTGTAGGGCTGTTATCGGGCCAGCATGATAACGGCCCGACACGATAAGACCCGGCACGGGCACGGCCCATTAATCTTATCAGGTCTGAAATGGAAAAACGAGACCGACATGATTGGAACCCGAAAAACCCGGCCCGGCACGTTAAGCACGATATGCATTTTTTTTTCCAACCAGTGGGCAGCAGTAAGATAGTTTTTGACTGATTTCCTGAATCCTATAAATAAACTCTACTTACACCCAATAAATACACACAAATTTTCATCAAGAACAAAAGTATCAAGTCTCAATAACACCCAATAAATACATACAAAGTTTCATCAAGAACAAAAGTATCAAGTCCCAATAACGGTACATTGTTTTGAACTCAAAACATACCAAATAAAATATTAAATAAGCATAAAGCATACACACCACATGGAACGGAATACTATCAAAATAACAAAAAGAAAGTTTAATTCTTCATCCTTGGTTTCAAACGCTCTTCATTCGACTTCATTCCACATCAACGTCCTCCAACTTATTTAATATTCATGAGACGTCGATAAATCAATTAATGAAACCAAAATAATGACGAGCACAAAGCATACACATCACACGGAACAGAATACTATTATATCACAAAACATCCAAGAAGATTTAAAAAAAGAGTGTGAGTTTATTTGTTGATAATATTTAGTAGTATAACCTAAAAAACTTATAAATTCCTAATATTTTCGAGTCGATCTCCGTTCAAATCGATCATAGTTGGTTGTTTGGATTGGATTGGAGCCTTTCTATTAGTTAATTAACAATCAAAAGTGTCAAGAAAAATAAAGATCAATAAATAAACTTGAATAGAGAAAAAAGTGCAAATAATTCCCTTGAATAATAATGATATTGCTGATATTAGGATTTTTATATGCTTTTTTAATAGATAATTATGTTTTAAATTATGGTAATCGAGTAAATTTGAATAATTAAGACAATTTAAAATATAGAGGTAATTATCTAGGATCAATCAAATTTGTATGAATATAAATCTTATTTACCATTGATGTGCTACCCAAACTAAGAGACATTGAAGGAGCATCAACATCATTAATATCCAAGTGCATGATATCTTCAGTGAGGTCTTCATTCTTCAACTCCTGATCATTTACATGCATGAATAAATATTATCATAAAAAGAAAAAAAAAAGATGACAATCGATATTTGCATACAATTACAAGAAGTAAAAAACAAGTTTACAGTTGTCTCCAAACAACCAATCTCGTGTACATATTATTGCCTCCACCGTGCTTGGTTTAAGTGTGCTACGATATTGATCGAGCACCCGTCAGCCGACATTAAATGCCGATATTGATTTGATTTCCAATAAGCAAGAATATTAAGATGATCTTCGCAATTAAATCTTGGCTCTTCCAAATAAAGATCCAAATGAGATTTTCGAACATTTAAACCACTATCATTATTGAAAGTTCTGGATTTCTAAAAGAAAAAAATAGAAACAAGTCAGACTCCAATTAAGAAAAAATAGTTGATGAATAATATTGTAATAACGCGCACATATAAAAAAAGGAACATGATAATATAAAAATTACCAACAACTTCTTATTTCTTTCATCTCGTAGAACACTTGAAGTTCCCATGCTACTACCACCTGTCGGATTATTAAAACTGCCACCTAGATTCGCCTCGGGTTTCTTTGAATATTGAGAAAACAAACTGTATAAAGCCTCTTTGACTATCAAGAATGCAGGGGAACCAAGGTAACTATAAATCTCTTCAAATGAAAAATCCACAAAATCAAGTTTATATCGAGGGTCAACCACTACCGCCAATGCCAAAACCAAATTAAAATCTTTCCAATACTTCTCAAACTTTGGAAGCATCTTTGAGGCTATATCCTTGATATACACGTCATCACTTTCAACACTCCTCTTCAAGAATTCATAACATGTACTAACACATGGAAAACACAAGTTGGCAGTAGGATACTTGGAACCAGAAAAGATTGTAGTCATTTCATTGAATAAAGCCAAGAACTCATATATTTTCTCTGCTTTCTCCCACTCTAGTGCATCAGGATAATTTTTATAATTGGAATCAACTAGAGATAAATGACAAAATGCACGTCGATAAATCAAAGCACTTTCAAGCATATGATAAGTTGAATTCCATCGAGTTGTCACATCTTGTCTCAAGCCTTTCTTAGAATCCAATTTCAGTTGACTCACAATTTCTAAAAAGTTTTGCTTCCTTGATTGAGACCCTCTCACGTATTTGATGCTTTCACGAATTTTATGCACACATTTGTCAATATCTTTCAATCATTCTTGAACCACTAAATTAACAAAATGTGCACAAAAACGAACGTGAAAAAATTTCCATTTTCAACATGTGATCTTTTGAAATAATTCTTTAACAAATCAGTAGAAACATCGTTAGCTGACGCATTATCTAAAGTCAAAGAGAAAATCTGGTCGTCGATTTCCCACTCGCGAATCAATGTAATAATTTTGTCACACAAAGCTACACCACTATGAGGAGGAGGCAAAAAACTAAAATTAAGCACTCTTTTTTGCAAACTCCAATCATTATCAATGAAATGAGCAGTGAGACTTAGATAACCATCCGCAGTGATGCTACTCCAACAATCGGATGTCAAAGAAATTCTATCAGAAGCCAATTTCAGCATAGGTTTCATCCTGCCTTTTTGTCTCTCGTGCATTTTAAGAATATCAGACTTAATTGTATATCTAGACACACAAGTAATATCTGGACACAAATACTCAAAGCATGCTCGGATTCCATCATACTCAACAAACTGAAAAGGTAAATCATGCATCACAATTGCAGTAGCTACTAACTCACGAAAGTGATCAGCATCAAACTTACATGATTTCAATGACATCGATCCATTGTCCCCACCAATTAACAACTGGCCCACATCACGCGCATTTATTCGTGGACATTTTTTCATGTGACGTCGTAATGTGCCAGTCCCATTGTTGCTGGCAGCTTTGTAAATAACACTGCATTTCCTACATCTTGCTCTCTGGATCTTATCCTCGTAGTCGGCTAGTGGCAGCTTCTCGAAAAGGTTCCAAACTAAAGACCTTGGCTTTCTTGATTGCTTTGTTTTCTTTTGTTGTTGTGTTGTGGATGTAGTGAAGGTCTCCTCATCCATTTCCATTAAATCATCAGCCTCCGAGCCACTCAAGATATCTTGATTGTCCATATTAGATGAATCCATAGAGAGAGTGATATCTATATTTGAAAAAAAAAAACAATTGAAAGTTAAAAGGTAAAATATATAATAAGTTGTTTTTTCTCAAAAAGTACAATAAATTATTTTATTGCGACTGTAAATCATGCAATAATCGACTGTAAATCATGCAAAATATATTTCTCAAAAAATATATAATCGACTGTATATCATGCTAGTTCTTTAATATTTGAAAACACAACAAACTCTTTCGTTTTCACGACAATAAAATCACTTATTTCTTCCAAATCCCTAAAAGCAACCTGCTACAAATCTCACTGCTCAATAGCACTTTCTTGTGTTTCCCAGCACTGCCTCCGACAGAAAATGCAAGAATAGCAAAATATAAGAAATTAAAACACTAATAATACCATTACTAGTAGCAAAAGTTACGTGAGTCGGTTTCATTTACAATGGCGAATTTGAAATAAATTACCATCTCCCACAAATCACATGTACTCTTTTTAGAAATTCTAATTATCCCCTTGTCTTTTTTTTTTTCGTCTTTTAAGTCAATTTAATTAATATTATTGATTGTTGTTTGTTGAGCTCCTAATTAGCATTTTTTAGATATAGTTTCTGACTTGAGTTTTCTGTTAATTATCAAAACAAACAAGAAGTCAGAATGTGAAGGATAATGTGCCCAACCTCTCCAGGTAAAATACTATGAATTCATAAAATTACAAAGCATTCGAAATCCAAAATCATCATCAATCTTGTTCGTATTCGAGACTAAGATAGACAGATAATCGAAAAAATGGTTAAAAATTAAAAAACTTACAAGCTTTACCGTCTACAGGCTAGTGATTTTAGATCGATAGTACTCGGAATCGATCTCTGCAATGGCAGATTCGCCGAGTCCGAACTTCGCAGAATTGGTGAACAAAGGAAGCGGGCAACTAAGGAGTGCAATGCGACCAGAGGGAGCTGCTGATGCGACCAATTCGGATTTGAGGAGAGGGAGCTGTTGCTGCTCTGAGCAAGCTGGCGGCTGAAAGAACATAAATAAAACCCTAGATCTCTGTATATCAATTATTATGACAAAGCGGGCAGGGCACTAAAAATGAAGTGTATTTTATTTTATATTTTTAATTAATAGTGAAAAATAAAAAATACAGTCTTTTACTTACCGGGCCATAGCGGGCCTTATCAGGTTTTACCGGGTTGACTCGATAACAACACAAATTTTAATGGGCCTTATCGGGCTTGCCCGATAAGCGCTGGCCCAAACCCTATAATTTCATGTCGTGTTCGTGCGGGTCAAGCGTGTCGTGCCTTAAATTGCCACCCTTATCCGCATATATTATTACTTAAATATTATTTTTTTATATTTTGAACCATTTTTAAATGTAATATACTAAATGTTTCTCATACTATTTGAACTTTCTTATAATTTTTTTTTATATTTAAGTAAAGCTAAAAATCAAGCACCGTGATTTTTTTAAAAAGACTTTTAAATAATGATATGTGGGCGGGTACGACCGAGTATACAGACGGGAGCGGGTAATTGGATATTACGAAAGGAAGCGAAGACAATTAATATACTTGCGGGGGTGGTGACGAGAATACCCACTTAGTTTAAAGTGAGTGAAATAGATATGTGGATAACTTTTTTTAAGCGGAAGTAGGATTTAGGCGTACCCGTCCCGCCCATTTCCATTGTCATCCCTATATCCTTAGTATGATAATATATTATTATCTATGTTTCAGATCTAATCAACGCAATTTAAAAATTTGTTTGTTTGTTGAGATTTTTTTTTTTTTTTTTTTCAAACGGTAGAGATATATTGAAATTTGGTTTTCTAGTTGAGACTTGAGATGCAATAAATTTGGTGTTCTGGTGATCGGTGATTGGTGATTGGTGACCGGTGGGTTTGGCAATTCCAAATCCTTTAAGATACATACGTATCGTAATCAAATCCCACGAGTTGGACTTCAAGGATATATATAAATACTTTTTAGTATATAATAATTATGAGTTTTATAATTTTCTCTTTAAATATAATATTATCAAAATAAAAATACATTAAAAAGGTAGATGAAATAAATTAATACGTGAGAATGAGACGTGTTTGATTGAATGCGAGAGCTTGTAAGGGGGAAAAAAGAGCAAGTTTGTCTTTGTAATTTCTAACTTGTGTAAAGAATGGTCAATCCTATTCAAACTCAAAAAACAGACTTGTCATGTAATTAATAAAAATGTCCACATTAATTTCAGAGTTAATACTTCTTTTGCGTGATGTTAAGCCAAATTTAAATTATAGCCAAATATGACTCAACTCTGAATGTATATATTAATTATTCGAACATAAGTAATTTTGACAATCCCAGACAAAATTGAATTTTTTGCCTCAATTTGAATTCCACTTCAGGACGGGTTTGGTTCAGTAAAGTCCGTCCGGGCCGACCCAATATTCTTTGGATTAATAAATTAATTTTTGCGTGATTGTCACGGGTATGGACCATCGTTGGGGTTAATGTGTGACGTGAAATGAAATTGCTGAGGCGCCGAATTTGGCGCCACATGTCATTAGTATTCGGGAGTCTTGGTTTCTAACCTGACACGTATCATGGTGTTTTGTTTTCTTATTCGATTGCAATTTGAGATTAAAAAATTCTCAAAGACAAATACGAATTCACATTTTCCCTTTTATCCGAGTATTTTTATCACCCTGCCCATCCCCTCCCGGTTTTTCGATTCTCTATGAGTCATGTTATCAAAGGTATCCTTCGCATTATTTTTACCAATTCCTCATTTTTATTTTTTTTTATTTATTCGTCTTATCATCAAACTTATTTTTTTATGGGTCCCACATGTTATCCATTAATTTCACTTATATTTTTTATATTCCAATACAATTATATTTATTTATAATTTATTTAAACATCTTATGAATATAAAAATATATATATATATATATATATATATATATATATATATATATATATTTGAATTTCTTTATTTATAATATTAATTTATTAAATTTATTAAATTAATAATAATTTATAATTATTTGAAAATAAGACTCAAAATAAGCGTCCTGATAAATTCGGTAAGATAAAAAACACACACATGCAATTTAATTAAATAAAAAATAATAAACGTTACAAATTCAAAACATTACAAACTAAACATAGTACATAGTTGCACACTCACACTAAGATCATTCCGATCTCATTTTATTACACATTTTAGTACTAATACATTGAGAATACATCAATTGAAAGCTGCTTCCATCTTCTTCCACAATGGTGGCACGTCATACAAATATATTTGTGTAATGCATCATCACCGTATTTCTTCATTACAAAAAAGTTAGTAATTCAATGAAACCAACACAAACCACATAATTATTTGTAGACAGATGTGTGACTTTACATAGGCTGGAAAGACATTATTATTGATAGTGGTATCAATACAGATCAATCCACATTTTTCATCCTAAAAAACTCCATCCCCAGAAATTATTGCTTTCCAACAAACGTACTTAGTCTCCATTTCTTCGATTCTATCCTAAATTTTAGGAAAAGTAGGTGAAATCATGAAACAACTCTGGAGTAGAATTTTTACCTACGGGACGCTCAAGATGAAACTCCGCTTGTTTTGCACCATCTCCATGGTTCATGGAGTGAGTGTAGGATCATAGTAATCATTGTGTAATTTTAGTACAAAGGGATGGTTTTCATCAAAGTTAGCCATTATTAGCTAGTATAATTTATATTTCTTTGTAGGTTTTTCAGTGCGTACATATATATATATAGATGCATAATATAATTGTGAAGTGTGAATATTAGTCTCAGTCCCCATTAACAGTACATTACATTACATTATTGTACTTGCTTGAAACTTCTTCTCATGTCCATCAGTGTGTTAAAATACATGCACTGATCATTGTGGGTTGCAGTCAGATTTGTCAGTGTTCTGTATTGGTGATAAGACCACACAAACACGGGAGAGCATTGAAATACGTGACATTGCATTCAAATTTGTTAAAATAAATAATTTTTCTTGAGATACGATGTGATATTTTTTCCTCCATGTTGTTAATAGTGTTAACTATCAACGCTGATGTGTCAAAAGGAGAGCGTTTCGGGGATGACGTGGACCAGTTAGAATTCTCCAAAAATGACGTGTCAGGCTGTGATTCATAGGGGTCTATTTTGGGAGGAGACCAAAATTTCGACCAGGTATAAATATCAACTTTTTTTTTATTTATGTTAATATTGAAAAAACTAGGGTTTACATCCAACACCCTTTCTCCATTTTTTCTTTACTGCCATCAACTTCAATTCTGAAAAAAAAAGGAACAAGAGAAACATCATTTGTATTCAGATGCAGAAGAAGGCTGAGGATGCGAAGGACAACAGCCAGGTCTGCCACGACGACAGCGCACGGCCGGTGAAGGCTCTGACGTTCGACGAATTGCACTCGCTGCAGAAGTAGAAGTCGGCGCAGACCACGCCTCTCTAGGTGGCGCAGGGCCCGTTCGCCGAGGAGGAGCGCCACAAACAACAGCTTCAATCCATAAGGTAAATAAATCTTATCCCTTTGAATTGAAGCGGCCGGGCTGTTTAGAAGCTCTTGGACAGATTTGGATTCAGGCATGATTAATTAATTTTGTTTTTTTGATTTTCGATTAAAAAAAAGCTTTTATTTCCGACTAATTCTTTTTTGAATTCGTGATAGATCTGGGAATATTGTTGATGTATGATTTTGTCGATCTATGATTTGTGTTGACAGGTGGCGAGTTCATGAAAAAGGGGAAAATGATGGTGATTTCGTGTGAGCTGTCGTTGGGGTCCACATCATGGTTGTCGGGAGGCCGAGGTGGGCCCACATGGATAATTCATCGAGGATAGCGTTGGCGAAGGACGCTATGGTTTCGCAGTTTATGATGGAGCTTCAGGGTTTGAGGGCAGTGGATGGGGAGGACCTGCCTAGGATATTGCATTATAATCCGAGGTTGAAGGGGGATTGGAGTGGACGGCCCATGATTGAGCAGAACACGTGTTATAGGATGCAGTGGGGATCGGCTCAGAGGTGTGAGGGGTGGAAATCGAGGGCCGATGAGGAAATTGGTGAGTTTTCTTTTTATTTAGATTTTATGGTTGAGATGAATTGTGTGTTATATTATTTTGAAGTAGATTATGAGGATTTTAATTTGTAACAACTTCTTTAACAAAACTATTTATTATATGTTTTTAATAGTTTTAATAGTTTTTGAAGTAGATCGTGTGTTAATAATAGTTATGATTCACCAAAACTATTTTTAACATGATTTAAATTTGTGGTTTTTATTATATGTTAGTGGTGTAATATAATTTAGTTAGATTTTCTGTTAGTTTAATTTTTGGTGAATCGCACTCTACATTATGATTTTTCTATTTATGTGTCATCTGTTGGTGTATGTTAATTTGGGATACACAATCTTGATTTAGTTTTGTGGAAATTAAAATAAAAAAACTGTAATAGCGAATTTGACGGAGGGCATTAATTATTTCTCTAATGAAGGTATTGTAGTTGTGTGTTGAGACACACGAGGCAAAGCAGGTATTCTTCTTTCTCCAAACTTTGTGATACTATTTTTGCAATTTTATTTAGTTGTGTGGTTTTTGGATGGGTTGTAATTTTTATATCCGTAAGTTCAAAAGAGTTATAATGTTAATTGCTATAACTAGAAATCATATGGTAGGCTTTTGTCAGATGGTTAATAAATAATGAATCGGTGTAAGTTCCAAACCATGGATGTATGTTGGTGCTACATTGAGTTATGAAGTCTGTGCCTAAGAAACGAATCATCATCGCTTGCATCATGGAAGCTTTCAGGTAATTGGTTTGCGAAACAGATTTTCTTTGTTCAATTTTATCGGAAATATAATAATGGTTTGTCATGGTTTCTTTCAGTAATGGAGATTGCTTGGTAATTGCAAAGTGATTATACATATTTTTGGTACAATTTGAGTTTTTTTTACACGTATTAGCTGTTTCTTTCCACATTTAATGTTTTGTGATTGAGAGAAATAATAAGCATTTACTTGCATTTTGTTGCAGATTATATATTCCTTACCCCCTGCAAAATTAAACAAGCTGCAAATTAAGATTTTTAACTAGGAACATTTATCTCTATTATTTTGAGTAAGAATTGATGTGTGTAAAAATATAAGATGTCTTGATTAATGAACGTAAGATTGAATCAGGTGACATCAGTCGATAGAAAAAAGGAACCTAACAATAGCTGGTGTTTTTGGCATCAATTTATTTGATTCGTTTCTTTTCGATATAATAAATAAAGTCGTGTGTGATCATGGCTTAACTTCTTGCTTGGGTTTGTCTCATTCGGTTCTTATGGATTTTTCTGTATATATTGTTGACCTTATAATATATTGTTTATTTAATTTTATTTATTGCAGCTCAGGGAATTGAGAACGTGGTAAAATGGGGATTTTCGCGTTAGGAGCTTCGCGAAAAGGCCATCGGCGAAATAGGCAGCAACCCAGAATCACCCTTCGGGCAAATGTTTTGGTACAGTTTGAAAAGATTTTGGACAGCCGAGTCGATTTTATTTTCGTTTACTGCTGTGGCCGATATAAGTAGCAAATGAATCAAATGAAGCCCTTTTGATCCATTTTCATATGTTGCATCTTTTTTCTTTAGCATTTGTTCGCTCATTTAAAGGAGAGCAAATAATTTGCCTTCTTCAAATATATCTCTCAAATATTTGAAATCTCTTTTCTATCCCTTTTTCTCTTTCTTAGGCAATCGTTTTGTGTTTTTATGGTTGCGAGCCTAAGACTCAGAAACTCATCTTTCATCTATTTCCTCCATTTCATACACGATAAAAATGGATAAAGATACTTAAAAGGTAAAAAAAAAAAAAAGGAAAAATCCAAGGTTAAGTTCCTTTTTTTTTTTTTTAGGAAGGAATGAAATGGAATTGAGGAATTAGAGGATATTATCAAGTTGAGAAGAGAGGCAAGATTATATCATGTGAAACTTCCAGTAAATTGAGTGCATATGCATTGGTGCAAACACGTAATATATAAATAATATGTTAATATCCATAATTATTTTGTTAATGTCTAGAATTAATACCATATTATGGATTTAATTTTTTTGTTAATATCCATATTTTACTTTTTGGGTTATTATCGAATCATTCTATTTGGCGGATTTTGTCGGTGACTAAGACGAGGAAGCTTCTGAACACGGTGGGATTCTTGGTGGCATCGGTTGTGTTGATGGCAGGACAGCCGATGGGGTCGCTTTTTGCTCTTCGATGGCTCTTGGTTTCTTGGCGCTTGGGAGGTCCGGGATTTCGTGGAACCATATGGATGTGGCTCCGAGATACGCGGGGGATTGTTATGGGGGGTTCTAATATGGCTGGGGCTTTGGCGGGGATAGTGGGGGTTGATCTTACAGGTCGGCTGCTTGAGGCGGCGAAGGAGGCTGAGTTGGGTCTGATAAGTCCGGAGAGCGGTTTTTATATTCCGGGGTTGCTTTGTATTTTCAGTTCAGTTGTGTTTCTTCTGCTGTCGACGGGGGAGAGGATTTTTGACTGAGTAATGCGATAATATAAGTTTGTGCAAGTTATAGAGCCATGGGAAGATGTGTTTCTTTGATGCCTTCCCCATTTGGATTTCGGTTTCACACTGATATTCAATTTGTGGAACTATTGATTTAATTGGTGTCTTTTTTTTTTCTTTTTAAATTCAAAGGAAAATGATTTCATTAATAATGCATCCAATTGTACCCATATGATAAATTGTTTTTTTTTTGTTTTTATAATTTTCAATATTTTCTAAAAAATGCAATATATAGTTAATTGTTTTGTTTATATTATTTTTCAGAAATCGTTGTTTCGAAGTTATTCGACATCATAGATCCATTAAGGGTTCCTACTTTTTGGAAGTTATTTGTATTAAAAAAGAAAGACAAATTGGTAATTATTCATATATATGACCATAGAATCTGTTCATACTCATATAATTGTTTTGATTGAGTTTAATCAGTGTTTTTTTTAATTACTTTTTTAATAAAACTATTTTTATGGAAAGTTGTGATATAGTCTTAATATTACTTTGGACAGTAATTGTGCATATATTTCTAATTTCTCAACATTTATCGAGTCAATTTTTTAGCATTTACCTGGACAATGTGGCATCACGTTTATTCCATTGATACTATAATATCGAATTATACTTTTGAGTATTAAGTATTTTCTGTTTTTTCGAAAAAGTGTGAAGTCCCAATTTTTATATCTATTTTTTTGGCGATGTTGTATTAGTAATATTCCCAAATAATTAAACCCACTAATTATTTTGACATATTTAGGCTTAATCGTGTTATAAAAATTCACTCTATTTCTTTCAACTCTTTAATTATTTACAAAAACATTCTTTTCAAACTGATTATGAGTATAGGGCCCTTTTGTTTTAGTTTTATTTTTCTTCCCTTTCAGTAATCATTTTCTTTAGTTTCTCAATAATGTGCTTGTTTCTCAATAATGTGATTGTTTGTATATTTATTTTGATTTTTTTTAAAAAAAGTGTTTGGTAACATGTTTAATGGAAAAAAAATTAAATAAAAAATAAATTTAACAAAAATTTTGAATTATATATGAAAATAAGAATTTCGGAATTTACAAGAATTCCAGTCTTAATTATATTTTCATCTCTAGAATGAATATGATAACCTTATAAAATATATATTTCATATCCCTCAAGGGGTCCTTAATATTTTCACAATTTCAATTTTCTTCGGGTTTGAACGTCACATTAAGGGTAATTTGTTATATTTAATAACTAATCCCGTTGATTGCATGTATTAATGCACTCGAACATTAATTATTGTGAAAATGATGTAATGTAAATAGAAATATACCAGAACATCAATGATTTTTATATTGGAACGAGAAGCCACATAAGTTTAAAATACAATCATACTTTAATAATTTTTATTTTATTTTTATAGCTATCACAAATCTTTCAAAAGTGTCATTATAAAACTCGCGTATAATGCACAAGTCATCTTTATTTCACTAAGAGTATAATGCAAAAGTGTTTAGGCTAGTATTTGAGTCTGGTCAAGTTGTACTCACTAAGAGTGGGAAGTTTCTAGCTAAAGGTCACCTCGAGAAGAGACTTTTTAAGTTGAATGTAATGGCTAAACGCCCAGTTATTAATAATAAAGTCATTGCTTCTTCGTATGTTGTTGAGTCATGTGATTTATGGCATGTTAGACTTGGAAACGTCAACATAAAATCAATTAAGAAATTGGTAAAGGCGAATTTACTAAACAACGTAAAGTTTGACTCAAAACACAAGTGTGAAATTTGTGTTGAAGCAAAAATGGTAAAAGCTTCTTTTAACTCGGTTGAAAGAAGTTCGTCTTCTCTAGAGTTAATTCACACTGATATTTGTGATATGAAACTTGTGCAAACTAGAGTGGTAAAAAGTATTTCATTACTTTTATTGATGATTGCACAAGGTTTTGCCACGTTTATCTATTAAGTGGCAAGGATGAAGCAATTGATGCGTTTGAAATCTTCAAGAATGAAGTTGAGAATCAATTGAACTCTCGAATTAAGGCAATTCGGAGTGATCGAGGTGGAGAGTATGTTTCTCCGTTCTGAGAGTTGTGTGCTGAATATGGTATAATTCATCGAACGACTGCTCCCTATACACCTCAATCAAATGGCGTTCTGAACGCAAGAATCGAACTTTGAAGGAGATGATGAATGTCTTTCTTATAAGCTCAGGGTTACCTCCTAACATGTGGGGGGAAGCGGTTCTTTCCGCCAACCATGTCCTAAACAGGTTACCTCACACGGGAAGGGAAAAAAATCCGTATGAGTTATGGAGAGGTAAAGCTCCCACGTTTGGTTATTTCAAAGTGTGGGGGTGCTTGTCTAAGGTACATGTACTTGGACGAAAGCAAGTGAATATAAGACCTAAGACAGTCGATTGTATCTTCATCGGATAGGCACATAACAGTGCTGCGTATAGGTTCCTAGTACACAAATCCGAGATATCTGATGTAACTGAGGGAACGACTATTGAGTCAAGGAATGTAATGTTTTTTGAACACATATATCCCTGTAAAGAAAGTAACGAGATGTCTAACAAGAGGACTCGTGAAGATGAACCGCCTGTAGTTCAAGGTGCATCACAAGATGGTGATGATGGTGAACTTAGGCGAAGCAAGAGGGTTAAGACTGCAAAGATGTTTGGTCAAGAGTTCATGATCTATATGTTAGATAACGAACCTCGCTCCATTCAAGAAACATTGTCTAGTCCGGACGCTCCTATGTGGAAGGAAGTTATAAATTCGGAGATTGATTCAATTATGCAGAATCATACATGGGAATTGGCAAATCTTCCTCAAGGAACTAAACCCCTTGGATGCAAGTGGGTTCTTAGGAAGAAGTATAAAGCCGATGGCTCTATCGATAAGTATAAATCAAGGCTAGTAGCCAAAGGCTTTAAACAAAGAGAAGGATATGACTTCTTCGATACCTACTCACCTGTAACGAGGATCACTTCGATTATAGTGATTTTGGCTATTGCTGCGTTGCACAATCTTGAGATTCATCAAATGGATGTAAAAATAGCATTTTTGAATGGTGAGCTAGATGAAGAGATTTATATGGAACAACCTGAAGGGTTTGTAGTTCTGGGTCAAGAAGACAAGGTGTGTAGACTTGTTAAATCGTTATATGGATTGAAACAAGCACCAAAGCAGTGGCATATCAGGTTTGATACTGTGATGATGACCAATGGCTTTCGCATTAATGAATGTGATAAATGTGTTTATGTGAAGAACACACTTAATTCCTTTGTCATTGTTTGTCTATATGTTGATGACATGTTGATCCTGAGTAATTCTAGTGATGTGATCACGAATACCAAAAACATGTTGAAGGATAATTTTGACATGAAGGATATGGGGTTAGCTGGCGTGATTCTTGGGATCAAGATCATAAGAAAATCGAATGGCATAATATTGTCACAGTCTCATTATATAGAGAACGTTCTTAAGAAGTTTAATGCGTTGGATAGTGAGACTGCTAAAACCCCATTTGATGATAACCTTCGTTTGGTGAAAAATAAAGGTGATCCAGTGACACAGTTGAATTATGCTAGGATCATTGGAAGTCTAATGTACTTGAATAATTGTACGAGGCCCGATCTAGCTTATTCGGTAAACAAACTAAGTAGGTTCACGAGCAATCCGAACAGTAATCACTGGGCTGGGTTGGTTAGAGTATTGCGATACTTAAGATTTACCCAGAGTTATGGGCTGCATTATGCAAGATATCCAGGTGTTTTGGAAGGGTATTACGATGCCAACTGGATATCTGATTCCAAGGATCCACACTCCACAAGTGGGTACATGTTTACCATTGGGGGAGGTGCTGTGTCTTGGAGATCTACAAAACAGACTTGCATAGCCCGGTCCACCATGGAATCAGAGTTCATAGCCATGGATAAGGATGGTGAAGAAGCTGAGTGGCTTCGGAGTTTTCTCGAAGACGTTCCATGCTGGAGTAAGCCAGTGTCACCTATCATGATACACTGCGATAATCAAGCTGCCATCGCAAGAGCTTATAGTGAGATATATAACGGTAAGTCACGACATATTCGTCGGAGGCACAATACCGTTAGAGAATTGATCTCAAGAGGTATAATTTCCATTGACTATGTGAAGTCAAAGGAGAATTTAGCGGATCCGTTTACGAAAAGTATAAATCGGGATCAATTCTATGTAATGCTAGAGGGAATGGGCTTAAAGTCCACACAAAAGAGTGGTCCTTAGTGGAAACCCAACCATGATGACTGGAGATGCCAAGAACTTGGTTCAATGGGAAAAACAAAACTTTGGACTGTTCTATTCCTGAACACTTGGTACCTAGCCTTGAGCTAAACCTATTTCCCTAGAGAGCATATCCAAGTGATATCCTGATGACCGTGTCATAGGGTAAGTCTTAGACTTTAATGATGATCTATACCTGTAAGGGTGAAGTATAGCAGGATACTTCTGATAGACAAGGTCACCTATTTAAGTGTAGAGGAGTGGCCGCCTCGCCCGAAGCACTTACAAATCCAAGAGTGTCCAAGGCCAAAATGGACACAACATAGAACTTGCAGAACTGGCGTAAGCGTTACTATGTGAGTATCATTGTCTCGGTAGGCTCGGACTCAGAATAGTTCAATGACTCGGTCAACTAGGCCGTGGGTTTATCCGATGGTATTTCACTACGGAAAGGTTCAAAGTCAAAAGCTACCTGTCCAGATGTGGTAACGTTTCATGTGGAAACTGAGCAATTGAGTCACATGCATCATAACATTGATCTACACTCATGTGGGGGATTGTTGGGGATTTAGATATTTGGGAGGTTATTTTTGGTAACTTTGGTCTAATATTCCAAGTATGGAAAGTTCGTTATTTTCGAAAACGAAGTTCATATTCTTAATCTAATTTGCGAGTAGATGAACGTTGTATATTTACATTCACAAATTCATGATGGGATGAGTGAGTAATCAATGTTCAAAGTTGGACATTTAAAAAGTAAATTTGGAAGTTGAAGAGGGAGTGAGATTTCCATCTGGTATATGAAAAGTCCCACATAGGAAAAATACCCATTTGTGGATGGCTTTATTAAATGAAGTGAAATGGGTATTAGTTACAAGTTGAGTGGGGTGAGGAACCCCCCACACGCACGCCACCACCCACCCGCCCGGCCCGGCCCGGCTCGGGCCCGTGGCCCGTGGTCCGCGTCCATTCTTGCACTTTTTCGCGCACGTGGTTTGTGGTTCATGGTTCGTATAGTCTAACTGGGCCTGAGCTTACGTTCTGGACCAGTTCCAGAATATTCCAATCTTTCTTGGAGAGAAAGAATAGGAATTTGACTTGTATAGGAATCCTAATTCCTGTGTTTATCCTTTCTTAATTAATGGTCCTCTTACAACTATAAATACCCCCCTCCTACAGTGTATTTCAGCATCCGAAAATCATAAGTATCTCACGATTTTCCTACTTGCCATATAGTCTTGCAATTAGGATTTTGCTCAGTTGTCTGCCAAATTCTCGTTCGACAGGTTGCCTGGGTCGACTGCTCCGCCCAGCTCCATTCGTCGGTTTATCTTGGGAGATTCATTGCCATTCAACCGTGAGCACGTAGTACGGAGCAATAAGAATCTTAAGAAAAGAGTTCGCTCTCCTCGACATCTTTCGTTTGCTTTTATTTATTTGTTCTTGCTGTTTGCTATTTTCTATTAGTTTGAATTATTCCCCACTATTATTCCAAGTTTACTGCTGTAATCCCAATATTAGTTTCAGCATATACATGGTCGTCCATAGATTCATCACCCTTACCCACCAAACCTACTGATTGTAGAATAACATATGAAGATGGTGCCAAAGGTCAGTCGTTTGATAATTAAAACTTTTGTTGCACTACAATCAGTTATATAATCCCACCAAAACTAAAATCACGATCAATCGAATCAAAATCAGAGACAAAAAAACTTACGAATTTGTTGGTACAATTGAGATGAAGAACCCAAAGTGAGAGAGAGAGAGAGAGAGTCCATGTAGAGTTGAAAACTATAATTTTCTAGTTTTTTTATATTTTGTAACTTGAAAAAAATTAATTAAATATAGTCATTTCCAAAATTGAATATAAAAGGGGAAAATGTGATAAATTCATATCCCTGATTGCAACATGAATTCATTATGATTTGAGAATCAATTCTTGAAGAGCAAATAACTAATAAACGTGATCCCACTTTTTGGTTGTAACAAATATGCAATATATTGTATCAGTATGAACCAGAGAGGATACATATATTAAATGAAGGAGTCGAGTCTTTCATTTGAAAGCATAAATGAGTTTTATGCATAAGAAACTTAAAAAAAACCTATTTTCAATAAGAGTAACATCAATTACTTGTTACAAAAGAAAAGAAAACCTAATAGTTAGCATAAAATTGAAACACGTCACTATATAGGACTAAAACAACTGCACACAAAAATAATCTTCAACAATGTATCTCTCTTTTTGTTTTCAGTTTTTAAATGTATATGCTAGTGTTGCGTCAAATAAATCAAATACACAAGAATTATTTGTTTATAACACTCACTCTCAATTTAAATTGATCTTGTAACTGATTCGTACGTATTTGTTATACTTTTATACATATTTTGAGTCATTTTGTAGTCTTTTTACCATCATTTTAGGTTCACAATAAGCTATTTTTCATGATTTTTTAGTCTATTGCTTAACATTTCGACTTTTCATTCAATAATTGGCCATTTTGAACCATTTTCCTTGTTTTTCTCTTACAGCTGAGTCACTTGACAAAACCGGGAGATGAAGAAAAAGGATTCAGCGCTCAAAACAGCCAAAAGAACACCTGTCCGATCGGATGAGCCCACAAACCGAACGGATTGACCTTCAAAGCACGCACCGATAGGATAAGCACTACGTTCGATCGGACAAGAAGAAATAAACTTTCATCTGATCGGACTCATGACCAATCCGATCGGACTTATAAGTTACAAATGCAGATTGTTTGGATTCTTCAGTTACGAAACGGCTTTTGAGCCTTTAAAACTCAGAAATTCTCAGAGAAGACCCATCCTTTCATCCTTAGACTGGATCAAATACCATTAGAAAAGAGAATTGACAACTTTCTCAACCTTTGACCTATAGCCCTTATGGGGAATTCATTTAGAAGTTCGATTGGCTCGTGATAACCGCTGGAGATGGAGGTTCGTGACAAGCTTCTAGGATTTACCGTGGTTCATTTCATCCCCTGAATAGCTGGATTTAGCAAGGATTCGTCGTAGTATCATAATAGTGTCTTCTCACGATTTAGTAAACTCTAAACCTTTATCTTGTAAATTAGTTCGGTGATTCATGTTAGATAGTAATCATGTGATGTTATGTTTGGATATTTCTTAGAATCGTTTATGATTAAGTTCTTGTGAAAGACTTGGTGACGAATTGCTTATTGTTAATTAGTTGATTCATTTTACCGTGATTTGGATGTTTTGGAATGGTTTGTTCTAGTCAGAATTACTTTTGGATAACGTTTGGTGAATGCATATCTATTGTTTGATGAATTATTTGAATGATATTTGGTGGAACGGTCTTTAAGTCGAGTAAGAATAGTTAATTGTTTAATTCGTGAATCGATTAAATGACTTTTGCGAAGAGGTTGACACCCTCGAAGCAAGATAGGTTTTTAATCGAGTTTTCTTAAATTAAGTTCTTTCGAGATTTTCGAAAAAAACCCCCTTTGATCGTGTGTTTAGGATTAGAACTTGTATTTTATTAATAATAAATATCGTTGACTCCATATTTCCACTCCTTAAGAGAATCGACCTGTTTTAACTCACCAGTCTACGAGTGACCCTGTTCTCTTGCAGGCGAACTAACTTGTTTTTAAACATAGACACGTATGGTTTAACTTGGATTTTAATTTTGAACACAAAAGTTCTGATTAAAATTTGGCGCCATTGCTGGGGAGTGGCAAAGGTGTTAACGAAGTTTATTCGTGTTAAATTTATTTTGTTACGTTTATTTTTGTTTTTGGTTTACCACTCGATGCGTTGAGATTGTTTGTTGTTTATGAAAGGTCGTAGAGGCTTAAGAGTTGAACTTACGCCATTCATAGATAACATCGAAAGAGTGGGAAGACGAAGGCGACTTTTTCCTTTCCCCGACGGGAATCAATCCGAAGCAACTCAAGCCATCATGTCGACCAATCCACTTAATGGCTGCCGAGGAAACAGAGGGAGAGGAGGAATAACAAATGGTCGAGGCAGAGGACAAGACAATCGCGTTCCTCCTAAGATCAACCATATGGCATGCCACCTGAAGATGACATGCAAAATCATGATCAAAATCCACAGAATGATATCCAGAATGAAGATGCACGAACATTTGCTCAAATCGAAAATCAAGAGCATGATCGTGACGAAGAACCTAGAGGACACGAAGTCCTTGAACATGTTGACCCTCCGGTGCACAAAAGGGTACCACAACCCCATGATGATCGCCAAGTTATGTGGCCAGAACAACCAATCGATCGAACGCTAATTAACACGAATTTGTCTTGATTTTAGTTGTATTTTAGTTCGTTTTATTGTTGATTTCAGTGTAAGTTGGATAGATTGAGCAAATTTTTGTATTTTCTTATCTCCAACTTATTTTATATTATTTTAATTATAATTAATTAATTTTATGTTCATATTAGGTATTTTGAAGATATTCGGTTTGGACATAATCAAGGATGGGTCTACGAGTGGAGTCTCAGCGAGAACGAGCGTCGATTTGAAGTATTAAAGCTGACACTGGGTATGCTGATGGACACTGGATTGCCTAGTGTTGATCCAGTGTTGACTGCGCAGCAGAGAGACTTATCGGTTACACCTAGCGGTAACCATAACCGCTAGGCATACCGCTAAGTGCCCCAAATCCTATTTTTGAGAGGTTTCTTGTGCTCAAAGTCTTTGTAAACCTATATATACCTTACCATACTTCTTCAAAAGAGAGTTGGACGTTTTTCAGGGGATTCCTATACTTCTGCATATTTCTTAGTTTTAAGTTTTTAATTTTTAGATAAAGTAGATTAGTTCGTAGGTAATTTAGATTCAAGATTTCTACGTTCGAACGTTGTTATTCTTCTTCGTTTAATAGTAAGTTTTCAATTCCTTTCATTTATTAATTTAATTCCTTGCTTTAATTAGTTTAAATTCTTGCTTGCTAGTTTAATTTAGAATAATTGATCTTCAAACAAACAAACCCCCCATTCATGATGAATTGTATGGATCTTGAGTATGTTGATGATTGTGTTGGGTTTGTGATGATGAGATTTGTTGGCTAGATCTTCTGGGTCTAGAGTCTAGAATCGTTGTGAACCATCAATTGGGTTTTCCCAAGAGATCGTGGAGACGATTCGAAGCTTTAGAACCCTTGTTTTCTTAAAACCTTTTTAAAATTAATAAATCCTATGTTCATTGTTCTTGATTGAGTATTAAAATTATTTATTTTTATTATTTTCTTATTCGTGAAAAACAAACACAAAAGGAACTTCCGAATCTAGTTTTCCTCTAAGATCAACACGAGTCAACTTACCTACCTACAAGTGATCCCGTTCTCTTGCGGGCGAATTTTTTAAAATTGACAACTTTAAATAAAAATAGGTGCGGAAAAGTTCAAATCAAAATTTTTAAAATTGACAACTTTAAAATTGACCCTCTGGTGCACAACAGGGTACTACAACCCCATGATGACCTTCGAGTTATGTGGCCAGAATAACCAGTTGATCGAATGCCACAACATTTCCGAAACCGAGAGGAAGCCCGAGCCTTCAACGCATGGTCAAATCAGAGATTCAAAGACAATCATGTTAGAAATGGCGAGCCCCAGCCTTGAAACAACCACCAAAATCATTTTGAATTCGAGAACCAAGAACAAGGACCGAATCATTTCAGAAACATGAGAAACGAACAAATGTACCGTGTTTGGCAAAATGATGAGTACGACCAACCTTATGAAGATGAGCAACACATTTTGAGCAATGGTTATGGTGGAGGAAAAAACTTTCATTGAGGCCGAGGGCAACGATATCCAAACGAACGCCGACAATGAGACCTCGTGTGCCCAAGCATTGGCCCATATAGTTCAGCTATCGTCTTAGGCCCCGCGGACCGAGACTACGAGTTGAAGTCTAACATTATCAACCAATTGCCAACCTTTTATGGAATGCCGAATGAAGACCCGCTTAATTTCATTTGAGAATTTTACACAGCGGTGTCCGGAATTCCAGCATTTGGATTAAACGGGAATCAGCTCAAGATGAGGTGTTTTCCAAGTAGATTGAAGGACAAAGACAAACAGTGGATTCCTTCATTGCAACCCAATTCCCTAACTAATTGGGGTATGGTGTTTAAAAAGTTCATTGGCAAATTTTATTCGGCTCAAACCATGGCCAAACTAAGGAGAGAAATCACCAATTTCGAGCAAATGGATGGCGAGTCATTCCAAGAAGCGTGGGAATGATACAAAGGACTTCTACAAGCATGCCCGCATCACAACAACAGTCTTGAAATGGTCGACAACTATTTCCATGAAGAAATGTTGCTAAACTTTAAGCAACAGGTTGAGAACAAGGCCGACGACTTTGGAGACTTAACCGCGATGGAGGCATGGTATTTGTTCAAACTTTTGAGTGAAAAATCAAGACAAACGAGTTCCAGACCTAGGAAAATTAGAGTGAATGAAGTATCGGCATCTAAAGGGGAGAGTAGCAAACTTGAGGAGCTTACGAAACAAGTGGCATTGTTGGCAGGAATGATGACGCGCGAGAAGGAAATGATGCAACCATCACACGAAACGTGTGGAATTTGTGGAGCATTTGGACATGGAGCCAATGTGTGTGATGCAACATTTGACGAAGACGAGGACGAAGAGGTGAACACCGTGCAAGAATTCCAATCCAACAACAAATTTGGTCAAAAGTTCACTAAAACTTACAACTCGTACAATCCGACAGTCCGAGACCATCCGAACCTCAGGTACGGACCGGGGAGTCCTAACTACGTACCACCGCCCAAACAAACGGATCCTCAATATTTGGCGCCACCACCACCAAACAAAAGTCAAGGAGGACCGAGCAAATAAAACTCCTATCAGAACAAGGGACAAGGTAGTTATCAACAACGTTTTCCACAGAGGCAAGATCAACCACAACAACAACAAGCCCCAATACCCCAAGATTCCGACGAAGAGTTGCGACTGTGGAGGCAAAGTCAAGAGACAGAAATGCTACGCAATTGAGAAGAGAACCTTCGAACCATTGAGGAAAATAATCGAATGAAGAAACAAATGGATAAGTTGGAGATGATGATAAGGCAACTCTCTGCGTCAGTGGCAAAACTTGGAGCCGACCCCACAAAGCTCCCCAGTCAACCCGAACAGTCAATGGCCATACATGTGCTACGGGGAGGCAAGAAAGTCAATAACGGAATCGGAGTGACAGAAGGGGAGGATCATGATGACGAACGTATTATGAAGGAAAAATCAGCCAAGGGATCCGACCGGATAGGGCAAAAATCCAATCGGATTGAAGGACAGAAAGTTCTGTCCGAACGGATAAGGCAAAATTCCGATTGGATAAGCAAAATGCCGATCGGACTGAAGAACAGAAAGATTTATCCGACCAGACGAAGCATAACTTCGATTGGACCGGAGGATAAAAAGTTTTATCCGATCGGATTGGAGAGGATATCCGGTCGGATACTACTCATACGCAGGAGAATTTGAGCAGTATCAAATAGCAACAAGTCATCCGAGACTCTGTACCATTTCCAAACCGACTCAAGCTAGCAAAAGAGAGCAAGAAATTCATGGAGCTCTACAACATGTTGAAGAACGTAAACGTAAACTTACCACTGTTTGACGTAATCAAAGCAATACCGGGATATGTGAAATTTTTCAAAGAACTAGCATCAAAGGAGAGGAAGCTAGAGGCAAACGAGAGGATAATACTGTCAAAAGAAGTGAGTGCAATTTGCCATCAACCACTACCACCGAAAGTGGGCGATCCAGGGAGTTTTTACATCACGATAACTCTCAGGAATGGACAAAAAGCTCAAGGAATGCTCGATTTAGGGGCAGGGATCAACTTGATGCCATACGCCCTCTACAAACGGTTCAACCTCGGAGAGATGAGACCAACGAGCTTAAGACTTCAGTTAGCCGACTGATCAGTGTGACATCCTCTGGTGTAGTCGAGGACATTTTGGTAGAAGTCGGTTCCTTAGTAATTCCTGTGGACTTTTGTGATATTTGATGTCGGAGAAGTTGCAAAATCAAGCAAGGAGAACACCATTCTTCTGGGTAGACCATTCATGGCAACATCACATACCTTGATCGACGTGGGTTGAGGAAAAATGACACTTTCAGTGTTTGACGAATCGGTCACGTTTTCACTTAAAGACATTCAAAGCGTTCCTTCACATTCAATGGAACCCAATTGTTCTTATCTCGATTCAGTAGACCAATGCGTGAAAGAGTTGTTCGGCATCATACCTTTTGAGGAATGGAACGTCGACGACGACGATTTTATATGAAGGGGGTGGTTGACCTATTTGAGATTGACGAGGAGCACGTGAGTGAAACGTCTATTCAACCCGCATTAGAACCTAAAATGGAGTTGAAACCATTTCCGAGCCACCTCAAGTATGTTTTTCTCGAAGCCAACGACAGAAAACCCATGATAATTTTCACGAAACTAGTCGAGCATGAAGAAAAGGAATTGATCGAGGTACTTAAAAAGTATAAACAAGCAATCGGTTGGAGCATTGAAGACATTAGAGGAATAAGTCCGGTGACGTGCATGCATCGGATTGAATTAGAAGAAGGAGCCAAACCAATAAGGGATGGACAAAGATGCTTGAACCCGACACTTCAAGAGGTAGTAAAAAAGAAATTTTCCAACTCATTGAAGAAGGAATTATCTACCCCGTATCAGATAGTGAGTGGGTCAGCCCAGTGCACGTCGTTCCAAAGAAAGGAGGCATAACGATTGTGGAAAATGAGAAGGGAGAGGTTGTTCCAACGCTCTTAACCACTGGGTGGCGCATGTGCATTGATTACTGAAAACTAAATGCAGCAACAAGAAAGGATCACTTCCCACTTCCATTCATGGATCAAATGCTCGATAAAATGGCACGGCACGAATACTATTGCTTTTTGGACGGCCTTTCAGGATATTATCAAATAGCGATAGCTCCGAAAGATCAGAAGAAGACTACATTTACTTGTCCTTTTGGCACATATGATTACCGGAGGATGCCATTCGGATTATGTAACGCACAAGTAACATTCTAGAGATGCATGTTATCCATCTTCACCGAGTTCATTGACGACTTCCTCGAAGTCTTCATGGATGATTTTTCGATATATGGCTCATCTTTCTCTAATTGTTTAAATAATTTATCTAGAGTGCTTGAACGATGTGTAGAGTCTTGTTTGACGTTGAGTTGGGAGAAATCAAACTTTATGGTAAAGAGTGGGATTGTGCTTGGGCATGTTGTGTCAAGCAAGGGGTTAGAAGTCGATAAAGCCAAAGTTGATGTTATTGAAACCCTTCCACCACCTAAAGATGTTAAGGGAATTAGAAGTTTTCTAGGGCACGCGGGATTTTATCAGCGTTTCATTAAAGATTTTTCTAAAATTTACCGCCCGTTGTGTAAATTATTAAATAAAGATGTGCCTTTTGAGTTTGATGATAAATGTCTTGATGCTTTTAACATTTTGATAGAAAAACTCACACAGGCACCGGTTGTTGTTGCACCTGATTGGTCACTACCATTTGAGATTATGTGTGACGCTTCCGCGGTAGGGGCTATTTTGGGGCAATGGGTCGATAAACTGCTAAGGGTATTTTATTATGCTAGTCTCATGCTAAATAGTGCACAATGTAACTATACCTCCACTGAACGTGAACTATTTGCTGTAGTGTTTTCATTAGATAAATTCCGTTCTTATATTGTTGGATCAGAAGTAATTGTGCACACCGATAATGCGGCCTTGTGCCACTTATTTGTAAAAATCCAAAGTAAACTTGTCTCGCATGTTAATAGATAGCGAGTCTAGCAAACTTGATTTTGTTGATGATATTTTTCCTTATGAGGATGCTAACACTATTGAAAATATTGATGAGCCTTGGTATGCTGACTTTGTCAATTATCTTGCATGCAATATTATCCCTAACCACCTTTCCGCCCAAGAAAGGAAGAGATTTTTGTCTAAATGCAGTGGTTTCTTTTGGGACGATCCATACCTGTATAAACGTTGCAAGGATGGACTTTATCGAAGGTGTGTACCGGACGAAGAAAAGATTGGTGTGTTGAGGTTTTGTCATGACAAAGGAGGACATCTTGGAAGCCAGAGACAACATTCAAAGTCCTCCAACCCGGATTATATTGGCCCTCACTATTCCTCGATGCACACTTTTACTACAAGACATGCGATAATTGTAAAGATCGGGCTCAATAGGGAAGAAGAACGAGATGCCATTGGTTCCTAATCAAGTTATCGAAATATTTGATGTATGGGGAATCGACTTTATGGGATCATTTCCGATAAGCGGAGAATACGAGTACATCCTTATTGGAGTTGATTATGTTTCGAAATGGGTGGAAGCAATTCCAACCCGAAAGGCTAATTCTGAGATTGTTCTCAAGTTCTTACATGAGAACATTTTAAGCCGTTTTGGAGTGCCAAGATCGATCATAAGTGACGGAGGTAGTCATTTCTAAAACCGTGCTTTCACCGGTTGATGAACAAATACGGGGTGCGGCACAAAGTAGCGACCCCCTAACATCCACAAGCGTGGGGACAAGTGGAAATAAACAATCGACAAATTAAGGGCATTCTGGAGAAAACAGTGAAGCCAAACCGTAAAGATTGGGTGATGAAACTGGTCGATGTGTTATGGGCATATCGAACGGCTCACAAAACAGTTTTAGGCATGAATCCTTTTCGATTGGTTTATGGAAAGTCTTGTCATCTTCCGGTTGAGTTAGCACACAAGGAGGAATGGGCGATACGAAAACTAAACATGAATGTGAACGAGGCTAGTGGATTTAAGAAGTTGGAATTGAGCGAGTTGGAGGAAATAAGAAACGACACTTATGAGATGGCGTGGGCAAGCAAGTAAAAGATGAAAGATATGCACGGCAAAAAGCTTGTCCCAAAAGAATTGGAGGTAGGGCAACTAGCCTTACTATTTAACTCAGGATTTAAACTTTTTCCAGGAAAACTCAAGTCAAAATGGAGTGGACCATATTTGATTACTAATATCAACAAATTTGGAGCCGTCACTTTGTACGATAAGAAAAGCGATTCCACGTTCCAAGTCAATGGGCATCGAGTAAAGTCATACCATGGGGGACCCACCCCCAAAACCGATCGTGAAAACATACTACTGAACGATCCACCTCAAGATTCTTGAATCATACGAGGTAACGTCTAGCAAAGGACGTTAAAAGTCGCACTTCTTGGGAGGTAACCCAAGTGTTCTTATTTTATTTTCATTTCTGTACATATTTTTCATGCTGGAAGTTTGGAGTAGAGATAGGGTTATTATTGATGCTTTGAGATATGTACAAAAGCGTAATAAAAATGTACGAAATAACCACCCCGTGCTTTATTGGTTTATTCATCCTCAAACAAACGAAAGAATCAAAGTCAAGAAAGAATGAAAGTAGTTAGAGCAAAGAGTCATGTTGTGCATATAACTTATTTTTGCAAATATAAACACTTTTGTTGAAAACTCTCAAGCTAAGCTCGTGTTACCTTTTCACCTTGAAATCAAAAGAATGCGTCCTCACAAAAGGGAAATATATCATGGTGCACTCATTCTCTCGTGTTTTTCAAAAGGTAGTCGTATACGCTCGGGTCAACATAAACATGCATTCAACGACTCATAAAAATCAAAGACTCGTACATCGCATATAGGTGTGCACATTTAATTAAGAATCGGAATAGGACTTTAGGGTTTTAATGTAGGCTCTTTGGTAAGGTATGTCTCATATAAAGATGTGTGGCTAACTTGCAAACAAACGCATTCAATAACTCAATCAATCAAACATTTTCAAGCGTAGAGCATAGTTTTGCTACTCAATCCTCCCAAAATAACCATGTACTATTATATTTTATAACTAAGGCTATTTCTAACCCCAAAACCCGAATACTTGACTTTATACATATACTTTATTCTTAATATCTAGATGCTCTTAAGCACCCTTTATACAAAGTCATTCTAGAGAAAACAGTGAAGCCAAACCGTAAAGACTTGGCGATGAAATTGGTCGATGCATTATGGGCATATCGAACGGCTCATAAAAAAGTTTTGGGTATGAGTCCTTTTCGATTGGTTTATGGAAAGGCTTGTCATCTTCCGGTTGAGTTAGCACACAAGGCGGTATGGGCCATATGAAAACTCAACATGAATGTGAACTAGGCTGGTGGATTTAAGAAGTTGGAATTGAGCGAGTTGGAGGAAATAAGAAACGAAACTTATGAGAAGGCGTGGGCAAGCAAGCAAAAGATGAAAGATATGCACGACAAAAAGCTTGTCCCAAAATAATTGAAGGTAGGGCAACTAGCCTTACTATTTAACTAATGTTTCAAACTTTTTCCAAGAAAACTCAAGTCAAAATGGAGTAGGCCATACTTGACTACTACTATCAACAAATTTGGAGCTGTCACTTTGTACGACAAGAAAAGCGATTCCACGTTCCAAGTCAATGGGCATCGAGTAAAGTTATACCATGGGGGACCCACTCCCAAAACCAATCATGAAGTCATGCTACCGAACGATCCACCTCAAGATTCTTGAATCATACGAGGTAACGTCTAGCAAAGGACGTTAAAAGTTGCACTTCTTGGGAGGTAACCCAAGTGTTCTTATTTTATTTTCATTTTTGTAAATATTTTTCATGTTGAAAGTTTGGAGTAGAGATAGTGTTATTATTGATGCTTTGAGATATGTACAAAAGCGTAACAAAAACGTACGAATCAACCACCCCGTGTGTAATTGGTTTGTTCGTCCTCAAACAAACGATAGAATCAAAATCAATAAAGAATTAAAGTAGTTAGAGCAAAGATTCATGTTGTGCATCTAACTTATTTTTGCAAATATAAACACTTTTGTTGAAAACTCTCAAGCTAAGCTCGTGTTATCTTTTCACCTTGAAATCAAAAGAATGCGTCCTCACAAAAGGGAAATATATCATGGTGCACTCATTCGCTCGTGTTTTTCAAATGTAATTGTATACGCTCGGGTCAACATAAACATGCATTCAACGACTCATAAAAATCAAAGACTCGTACATCGCATATAGGTGTCCACATTTAATCAAGAATCGGATTAGGACTTTTAGGGTTTTAATGTAGTCTCTTTGGTAAGGTATGTCATATATAAAGATGTGTGGCTAACTTGCGAACAAACGCATTCAATAACTCACTCAATCAAACATTTTCAAGCGTAGAGCATAGTTTTGCTACTCAATCCTCCCAAAATAACCGTGTACCATTATTTTTTATAACTAAGGCTATTTCTAACCCCAAAACACGAATACTTTCCTTTATACATAGGCTTTATTTTTAATATCTAGATGCTCTTAAGCACCCTTTATACAAGGGCATTTTGGAGAAAACAATGAAGCCAAACCGTAAAGGTTTTGCGATGAAACTGGTCGATGCGTTATGGGCATATCGAACGACTCACAAAATGATTTTGGACATGAGTCCTTTTCGATTGGTTTATGGAAAGGCTTGTCATCTTCTGGTTGAGTTAGCACACAAGGCAGAATGGGCGATACGAAAACTCAACATGAATGTGAACGAGGCTGGTGGATTTAGGAAGTTGGAATTGAGCGAGTTGTAGGAAATAAAAAATGAAACTTATGAGATGGTGTGAACAAGCAAGAAAAAGATGAAATATATGCACGGCAAAAAGCTTGTCTCAAAAGAATTGGAGGTAAGGCAACTAGCATTACTATTTAACTCATGTTTCAAACTTTTTCCAGGAAAACTCAAGTCAAAATGGCCATATTTGATTACTAATATCAACAATTTTGGAGCTGTCACTTTGTACGACAAGAAAAGTGATTCCACGTTCCAAGTCAATGGGCATCGAGTAAAGTTATACCATGGGGGACCCATCCCCAAAACTGATCGTGAAGTAATGCTACTGAACGATCCACCTCAAGATTCTTGAATCATACGAGGTAACGTCTAGCAAAGGACGTTAAAAGTTGAACTTCTTGGGAGGTAACCCAAGTGTTCTTATTTTATTTTCATTTCTGTACATATTTTTCATGTTGGAAGTTTGGAGTAGAGATAGGGTTATTATTGATGCTTTGAGATATGTACAAAAGCGTAACAAAAATGTACGAATCAACCACCCCGTGCTTTATTGGTTTGTTCGTCCTCAAACAAACGAAAGAATCAAAGTCAAGAAAGAATGAAAGTAGTTAGAGCAAAGAGTAATGTTGTGCATCTAACTTATTTTTGCAAATATAAACACTTTTTTGAAAACTCTCAAGCTAAGCTCGTGTTACCTTTTCACCTTGAATTCAAAAGAATGCGTCCTCACAAAAGGGAAATATATCATGGTGCACTCATTCGCTCGTGTTTTTCAAAAGGTAATTGTATACGCTCGGGTCAACATAAATATGCATTCAACGAGTCGTAAAAATCAAAGACTCGTACATCGCATATAAGTGTGCACATTTAATCCTGAATCGGATTAGGACTTTTAGGGTTTTAATATAGGCTCTTTTGTAAGGTATGTCATATATAAAGATATGTGGCTAACTTGCGAACAAACGCATTCAATAACTCACTCAATCAAATATTTTCAAGCGTAGAGCATAGTTTTGCTCCTCAATTCTCCCAAAATAACCGTGTACCATTATTTTTTATAACTAAGGCTATTCTAACCCCAAAACCCGAATACTTGCCTTTATACATAGGCTTTATTCTTAATATCTAGATTCTCTTAATCACCCTTTATACAAGGGCATACTGGAGAAAACAGTGAGGCCAAACCGTAAAGATTTGGCGATGAAACTGGTCGATGCGTTATGGGCATATCGAACGGCTCACAAAATAATTTTGGGCATGAGTCCTTTTCGACTGGTTTATGTAAAGTCTTGTCATCTTCCGGTTGAGTTAGCACACAAGGCGGAATGGGCGATACAAAAACTCAAAATGAATGTGAACGAGGCTGGTGAATTTAGGAAGTTGGAATTGAGCGAGTTGGAGGAAATAAGAAACAACTCTTATGAGATGGCGTGGGCAAGCAAGCAAAAGATGAAAGATATGCACGACAAAAAGCTTGTCCCAAAAGAATTGGAGGTAGGGCAACTAGCCTTACAATTTAACTCACGTTTCAAACTTTTTCAAGGAAAACTCAAGTAAAAATAGAGTGGGCCATATTTGATTACTAATATCCACAAATCTGGAGCTGTCACTTGGTACGACAAGAAAAGCGATTCCACATTCCAAGTGAATGGGCATCGAGTAAAGTTATACCATGGGGGACCCACCCCCAAAACCGATCGTGAAGTCATGCTACTGAACGATCCACCTCAAGATTCTTGAATCATACGAGGTAACGTCTAGCAAAGGACGTTAATAGTTGCACTTCTTGGGAGGTAACCCAAGTGTTCTTATTTTATTTTCATTTCTGTACATATTTTTTATGTTGGAAGTTTGGAGTAGAGATAGGGTGCTTTGAGATATGTGGAAAGCTTGAAATAAACCTTCCGCACAGAGCATCCGATCGGAGGAATGAAGACAACCGGTCGGATCAAACTTACTGGACTATCATCCGACCGGATAAAGATTATGAACGATCGGATATGCCTACTACACACCATCTGATCGGACAACATACAATCCAATCGGATATCGCGGCGAAATCAACTGATTCTGAACACAGATTTGGGAAGAATTTTCTGCAAGGTAAGTCTGATTTGGTAAGGATTGCGCTGAATATTGGCTAATTTTAAATCCTTTTTTTTTTTTTGGTAATCAAGGAGAAACTAGGAACGTCTTGATTTTAAAAGATCCTTAGGTTCCCTTCCTCTGAGCTTTGGATTCCTATAAAAACCCATCTTCAGTGTTCTTGTTCCTCACAATAATCATTTTCTTTTCACACTCCATGGTTTTTGAATACTCATTAAGAAACATGAGCAACGACCCATCCCCTATTTACTTTGGTCATGGATGGGTAACTAGAAAAAAGTATGAGGATACAGTGGAGAGTTTTGAAATTAAACTAGAGGAGCACTGAGAAAAGATGAGCGAAATGAGGGTGGGTATTCCCAATTATATCTGCAAGGAAATGGCACTCTCAGAGTACATAGCTACCCTCCATAAGTATTTGGCAGAGGCAGACGACAAGATCATTGAACTCAAGGCCAAAGTTGTCAAGATGGAGGAGGATATAAAAAACCTTAAAGATCTGGATTATGGACCTAAACCAACCCCTATCTCAAATAATGTCATAGGATCTTAATTCCTTGTTTACATTAATTTTATTTCAGTTGCGCTTGTGTTTAAGAATTGGATTGTTATCGTTTGGTTGAATTTCCAGTTTAAATAAAGAGCAATTATGCTCACATATTGAATAAATAAAGGATTTGTGCTTGCGCGATTTATTTGTATTTAACGAGTTATCTCGTGAGGTTTGCAGTGACAAATCAACGTATGTACTTAAAGTAAAATGCAAAAAATATATATATATACAAAAAAAAAAATAATAATAAAAAAAATATTACAGCGAACAGTACCATCTGACCGGATGGAGGGCTAAACCGATCGGATTAAAGTTACTGGAGAACCATCCAACCGAACAAGAGCATTATCCGATCGAACAAAACACACTGGACTCACATCCGATTTGACAAAAGCATAGTCCGATCGGACGATAACGCATGTTTTATATAACTCAGTATTCTTTAACTCGAAAACTTCACCCTTTAACTAATTATTCTCCTATTTTACAGAGCAAAATCACTTTTGAGGCATTTTTAATCCTAAATTTTTGCAAACAAACGTATTCGATCGGAGAACTACTCAAGCAATTCCATCCATTCGGAAGAAAAGGAAACTATTCCAAATTGTCTTCCTTAAACCTCAAGAACACGAATATGCGATTCTTGAGGTAAAACGGCTTGAACTCGAACTCATTAACTGCTTGGGAATTGATTTGCAGGGATTTTGAAAGGTGATTGAATGTTGGGAGAATTTGGAGGTTGTTTTGGGTTGAAAGTGTGTCGCACAGTAGGTGTTCGACGAAATTCCGGAGAGAGCCTTTGTATCTATATTTTTAAAATTCTTTGTGTCATTGCAATGGCTCCTGGTTCACGACCAAAGAAAGGAAGCAACTCGGGAAGAAGTCATGGGAAAGGAACGAGCAACGCCGGGGGAGGCTTAGTTCCCTTCGATTTAATTGACAAGAGGGAGGTGACGTTGTACAAATATTTGATTACGCGAGATGTTTACGCTCCTCGGCATATTAATACGGACTTTTGGAATCGTCAAATTTCCATGAACAATAAGACGATAGAGAAATTCATGGCGGGCATCAAGGCCCTCGACTTGGAAAAGTGGGCCGACGTTAAGCAACCCGGTTACTAAACTCTAATGTTGGAGTTCTTCACGACTTACAAGCCTATTTCCGATGGATCTTTCGATTGCCGACTCCACAACCGCCCACTTCACACCACCAAAGGCGACCTTGACATTATCTTCGGAATAAATAGCGACAAACCGGGGGACGAGTCATTTCAGCACGATGATTACGACAAGAAGGTTTGGTGGGAGAAATTTTTGGGAGCACGACCGGAGCCCGGATGCCGTTTCAATTCTACTTCATTACGGTCGAATGCCATGTACTTGACGTATAAGCTTTTCATGCAAGTGTTTTTGGGAAAGGAGGACATGACGCGGATCTCGTCGTCCGAACTGCAAGCCTTGTGGATCGCGCACCACCGGGGTGACGCGAAACTCTATCCGCTACTGATGGCTGCGATAGAGAACGTTCAACGAATGAACGATAGGAAGACGGCGAAGCTCACCTTGGGTACGTTCGTCACCGAGCTCGCACGATACCACAACTGCGACCCTTACAACGACGACATTATCTATCCAAGTGTGGTTATGCTGATTGAAAATCGAACATTCAACGGTCGGAGTATTTCCATCCCAACTTTCATGATGCCCTCGGAGAAGAAAAGGGCCGAAATAGTCGAAGAAACCGTCGACGACGAGAATGATGATGATGATGATGACGAGGATGACGAAGAGAATGAGAACGACGAGGAGGAGGACGAAGATGATGGAAACATGGGTTTCCAAAGATACACGCACGGAGACTATGGGGAAGGTCTCGAGTATGACAGTTACGGGGGTAGTTCATATGGCTATGGGCCGAGTAGTCATCCGTACAACTCCGACGAGCAGTGGAGGTAGAAATAGGACTTCGAAGCAAGCATGATGGATCAAATGAGGCAACCGATCCTCAATCAAGAAGAGTACGGTCGGGACACTAGCTAAGATACGTGGGAGGCACATGAAGAAGCCAGGACGTTTTAAGGTTCCCTGGAGAGATTGGACGTCAACATGGCCACAACTAACTAATATCTCGCTAGGTTGAACGACAACGTCGAAGCCAACCATGGATACCTCGTTTCTATTGATGAACACTTGACGAGGATCGAGCATCGCTACCCACCTCCACCTCCGGACGACATGGACCAGTAGGCGGGCCCGTGCCCCAATATGTATCATTTCTATCCAAACTTTTTCCTTTCTTTAATTTCTTTAGTTTTCCATTTATGTTGGGTGCGTGGGTGTCTGTACTAAATAATTGATTCGAATTTTTGCATGTGTGAACTGTTCCTTCCTCTTTTATTACTTATTTTGGTCAGCAACCAGGAGTTTGCTAATTTCTTTTAACAGGGGGGTGAAATCGGTCGAAATTTAACCAAAAAGGTATCATCCCGTCGGATGGATAGTAATATCCGACCGGATAAAACCTATTGTCTTCTCATCCGACCGGACAAGAACATTCACTGGTCGGACATGTTAATTACACTTCATCCGGTCGGACGAGTGCTATATCCGACCGGATGAACCTGGCTGCATGCATAATTCAAATCATCTTAGTCTATTTATTTACTTTTTGTCGTTCTATTGTGTAACTACGTACAAAATAACCAATTGCTTATGTCGGCTTCAGTTGAGGTCATGCCCTTTCTTATTTGTGTTTGTACTGGCTTGCCTGTGAAAATCATGTATTGTATGATCTATCGTTGGAGTCTTTTGAACTTATTTAGTGCAAAATTTCTCAAAACTTACTTATATATATAATTATTTAAAACAACACTTAGTCATTAGCAATTTTGCGAAGCTTTTAAAGCTCAATCACCTTGCTTTCAAAGTTTGAACAAAACCCTAGTAAGGAGCTTTGTGTGTTTATCAACATTTCATGCTTTGATTCGATGAGTGTTTTGAGAAGTCTCTAAAATTCGCATGTGTAAATTTGGTTTTGAAAATGAGGATAAGAACATATAAAACCCTATTTTAGCTATATTAAAAAATAAAAACCACCATAAATTCCTAATAAGCCCTTTGAGCCTTTATCCCGTCTCTTTGTCAGCCATGAGCATCATTATAGCTCTTATTCATTTAAGTCTGTGAGATGAGAGTTTATTTATTATTGGTCTATTGAGATTGACGATTGCAGAGTGGGAATTAGTGGAGTTTATAATAAGAAAAAAAGAAAAAAAAGAAAAAAAAGAAAAAAAAATAAAAAAGAAAAAAAAAAGAAAAGAAAAGGAAAAAAAGAAAATAAAAAGGAATTAAGGGTACTTAAGAGAATCTAGATATTAAGAATAAAGCCTATGTATAAAGGCAAGTATTCGGGTTTTGGGGTTAGATATAGCCTTAGTTATAAAAAATAATGGTACACGGTTATTTTGGAAGGATTGAGGAGCAAAACTATACTCTACACTTGAAAACGTTTGATTGCGTGAGTTATTGATTGCGTTTGTTCGCAAGTTAGCCCCACATCTTTATATATGACATACCTTACCAAAGAGCCTACATTACAACCCTAAAAGTCCTAATCCAGTTCTTGATTAAATGTGCACACCTATATGCGAAGTACGAGTCATTGAATGTATGTTTATGTTGACCCGAGCGTATACACTTACCTTTTGAAAAACACGAGCGGATGAGTGCACAGTGAAATATTTCCCTTTTATGAGGACGCATTCTTTTGATTTCAAGGTGAAAAGGTAACACGAGCTTAGCTTGAGAGTTTTCAACAAAAGTGTTTATATTTGCAAAACTAAGTTATATGCACAACATGATTCTTTGCTCTTACTGCATTCATTCTTTCTTGATTTTGATTCTTTCATTTGCTCGAGGACGAACAAACCAATAAAGCACTGGGTGGTTGATTCGTACGTTTTTGTACATATTTTGAGTGATGTTTGAGTCTTTTTACCGTCTTTTTATGTTAAAAATAAGCTATTTTTCATGATTTTGCATTCTTTAACTTTTTTGACTTTTCATTCAATAATTGGTCATTTGGGACCATTTTCCTTATTTTTCTCTTACAGCTGAGTCACTTGACAAAACCGGAAGATGAAGACAAAGGATTCAGCGCTCAAAACAGCCAAAAGAACACCTGCCCGATTGGATGAGCCCACAAACCGAACGAATTGACCCTCAAAGCACGCACCGATCGGATAAGCGCTACGTCCGACCGGACAAGAAGATAGAAACTTTCATCCGATAGGACTTATGACCAATACGATCGGACTTATACGTTACAAATGCAGTTTTCGGGATTCTTCAGTTATGAAATGACTTTTGAGCCTTTAAAACTCAGAAACTCTCAGAGAAGACCCATCCTTTCATCCTTAGACTGGATCATATACCATTGGAAGAGAGAATTGAAAACTTTCTCAACCTTTGACTTATAGCCCTTGCGGCAAATTCATTTAGAAGTTCGATTGGTTTGTGATAACCGCTGGAGATGGAGGTTCGTGACAAGCTTCCAGGATTTACCGTGGTTCATTTTATCCCTGGAATAGCTGGATTTAGCAAGGATTCGTCGTAGTATCGTGATAGAGTTTTCTCATGAGTTAGTAAACTCTAAACCTTTATCTTGTTAATTAGTTCGGTAATTCATGTTAGATAGTAATCTTGTGATTTTATGTTTGGATACTTCTTAGAATTGTTTATGACTAAGTTCTTGTGAACGACTTGGTGACGAATTTCTTAATGTTAATTAGTTGATTCATATTACCGTGATTTGGATGTTTTGGACTGGTTTGTTCTAGTTAGAAGTACTTTTGGATAACGTTTGGTGAATGCATATCTATAGTTTGATGAATTGTTTGAATGATATTTGGTGGAACGGTCTTTAAGTCGAGTAAGAATAATTAATTATTGAATTCGTGAATCGGTTAAACGATTCTTGCGAAGAGGTTGACACCCTCGAAGCAAGATAGGTTTTTAATCGAGTTTTCTTAAATTAAGTTCTTTCGGAATTTTCGAAACAAAAACCCATTTGATCGTGTGTTTAGGATTGGAACTTGTGTTTCATTAATAATAAACATCGTTGACTCCGTATTTTCACTCTTCGAGAGACTCGACCCAGTTTAACTTGCCAGTCTACGAGTGACCTCGTTCTCTTGCGGGCGAACTAACTTATTTTCAAACATAGACGCGCATGGTTTAACTTGGATTTTAATTTTGAAACACAAAAGTTCGGATCAGTAACCACAAATCAACCAATTATAAGAAAAACTAATAAAGAACAAAAGAATCTCTCAGCGTGATCTCAAAATATATAGAGATAATTGTAAATTGTAAAAGAAATAATTTATCTTTCATACCTGCTTGATCATCCATCGGGGAGAAAACCTCCTTTATATGAAATAAAAAAACAAACAAACTACAAATTAACCTCTTCAAGCTAAAAATCAATAAAAAAGAAACACACACACATACACACACAAAGATCAATAACTTCAAAACTAACAAATCCAGAAAATCCTTCCTGAATAAATATAAAAATAAAAATTTAATAAGTAAATAATTTCACTCAGTTCACACTTGTAAAAGTATGTGTAGCTCGATATCAAGAAATAAACTTGAAAGATCCATTTGTTCATGATGATAACAATGACATTGAAATCCCACCATTGAGAAATAGCCACTATGGACCGAATTACACTTCACTGGCGCAACCTACTCTCATCCAAAGCTTTCTCTCACCACCCCAGATACGAAATTCACAATTATATCTAAACTTTACCTAAAACAGGGAATAAAATCCAGGAAGACAGATTGAAACAAAATAGAAAAAAAAACCCAAATGAAGTTTCTAGTGAAATTGAAAGCTTCAGAATCTCATTAATTGTGTAATGGCAATTGGTGGGAAGAGAGGCAAACTTACATCAGAATTTGATTTTTTAATTATGCACATATAATTAAAAAGACAGTAAGATTTTAAAAAAAGGTCTTCTCTCTCGGCTATGTCCTTCGTGCGGTGGCAATCACAAACTCTGAAGAGAGACAATGAATTTTGTAGACGTTGAATGCATTATTTCCAATCTTCTAACTAAGGTATCCACTTAATACTAATTAGTACTAATCTTTAAATTAACCCAGATCATATTCAATTCCCCCGAAAATACAATTAATTGCACAAAAATCTACCTACCTAGAATCATCAATCTAACTGAAAATCATTTCAAAAACCCAAACATTCCACCTCGTACTACGGCTCGACACTAACAAAATAGATCAATTCCCCGAAAGATATACATATAAAGTTTATAGTACGTACCTCTGACACCAACAAAGTAGAGTAGTCGGATGAGCTTCGTGTAGACCACCTCGCCTGCGGGCCCAAAACCCTCACTGTGGCCCAAAATTGCACAGAATGGAGCCCTTTACATTATCCATTGGAAACTGCTCCGGTCTTGTATATGTCGGTGCACTACCATGTCATCTCCATCTATGTTATACGCATTGGATGACCGGATTGATGGGCAGGCGAGGTAGTGTCAAAAACACAACCCATAAACACCAAAATCATCATTTTTGTTCTCGTAATTTTTTTTTTCTTTCACGTATCTTAGCTAGCGGTGGGGTTAAGTTGAGGAGGCGAGCAGTAGAGATGGACAAAGTTTTTGGGAGATGGAGGTTTTGTTAGTTCAAAAAAGAACTAGATTCTTTTTCTCATTCTAGTATAAATATAAAAACTTATTACATTCTAGGAAATCTGGACAATATATGCTCTAAACAAGTGACTATACCAAAACGTATTCAGCAATATACATTCTAAATAACTGAATATACCAGAATGTCTTTATAATATACATTCTCGATATTGAATATACCAAAACGTATTATGAAACCGTGTGGGCACACAATGCATCTTAGCATCTGGTGCCAACTCATGAATGTTTAAATGGTATGCTGCCACGTACTTGCCATGTGTCGTGGAATTTGTGAAACAACAAAATGTTATTATGAACGAAAATAGGCGGTTGAGATACGAAAATCTACCGGTATATTCTCAATAATTATACGGCGCCCAAGGGGCGGCATTAGTTGTGCCACAAAATTATAGCACGGATTATTGGGTCACTCATGCGATCAAAAGTTTGGCCCATTAATAATTGATACCAAAATGTCTTGAATCAGATCGATCTACAAAATATAATCCAAATAGATCGATTTGGGCACTACAATGATCAAGCCAAAATAGTGAAAAAAAAAAAAAGCTAATTCAACTTTAACCTAAAAATGTGAGATAGTCGAGAAGAATAAGAACCGTATTATTCGTAATAAATCGTAAGAAAAGGTGAGCAGAAATAGGCTTAAAACCCTATTTATAATGTTATTTAAACTTGTCCACCATATGATTTTTTTTTTAAATTTTCTAAATTAAAAAATAGATATTAAGTATAGCTATTTTAATTTGAGGATTGTATTTAGAAGATATAATTTAAAAATATCATAGAAATTAAGTCAAGACGACCTCCAAGCTGGCAGACCCATTGAGATTACCTTCGAGCTAACAGACTCATTAAGGCAACTTCCAACCTATTCAACTACTCAAAATAGCATAGATGAGCCGGATTCAAACTTAAACTTAGTCGAAAATAAATATTGTATCAGTTACCTCGTTGGGATTTAATAAATGTTCTACCGAGCTAGTCAATCAATATTAATCAATTTGGTAGAATTAGTATTAAATCCCACCGAGTTGATTGGTGACCAATCAAATTTATAACACGATATTATGATGCGTCCAACATTTAACTCGAAGTCGGTCCATTTATTATGTTTGAGAAACACATCATTATATGTCAATAAAGTTAATATAATGTCGAAGAAACAACATTATGAATTAAAAAAACCAGTAAAGTATAATGTCGAAGAACCAATATTTTGAATTCAAGAAAAAAAAATTTGTTTTAGCAAGTTTTAAGAACATGGTTTGCTCTTTATTTATTCTAATATTTAAACTCATTCGTCAGAGTAAAGCAGATTGATCTGAGCCAGAACCTATTTAATTCAAAGGTTATTGAGGCTTAATTGAATTAATCACGAATTACTCATGTATCGATTTAATTCCATTTATATTGTATTAAGTTCGTGTAGAATTATCAGGCCGGATTGTCACCATATGCGAAAGGCATAAAAGACGCCAAAAAAATAACAAAAAAGTCCTCCATACGAGGTTGGCTTCATATACTACTCTACTCGAATCAGTATTGATTTAGATGCATTATTCGATGACCGGATGGAGATTATTTGAAGATCTTCAAAGATAAATTAAAATATATATAGATTGAGCCAACACTCTTGTTATGTCGGATTAACAGATTATTCGTTAGACCAAAATTTTATATCAATACATTATAGTGCAAAAATCGATATATTATAATAAAAAATCAATACATCATAGTACAAAAATATTAAAGTAATAGTGTAGTTAAAGCGTGACAACTTGAGAGCGGGCCCATTCTTATTTTCGTTTGGACAATTTTAAAAATATTAAAAAATTTGTGGTTTTATATGTATTTTTCTTAAGTAAAATTTATTTGGCCAACCCGTCTTCATCTAATAGTGTTAAAAAGTAATAAATAGTGAATTTATATGATTAACTTTTATTTAAAAAATAAATAAATTACATGCCTACCCCGATTTGTCCTCCTGACTACGTCATTGATCGATGAAAAAAGCCTTCAAATGTAGGCTGAACATGACCTTTCGAGTTTAATTCCATTATAGTAAATTTCAAATAGCAAAGTGCAAGAGTGTTTGGTAAAAGTTGGTGTTGTATCTTGAACGTCATGAGTTTCAAAATACTAAATTGATATTTCAAATAATGGATACTTTGTTATAAATTTAAAAGTTAAATATTTAATAAATAACTTCTTGCACTCAATCTCCATGGTATATTATCGTATTAAAATATAATAGAAAAATTGTAACCATCCTGTAATATACATATTTTTTGGTTTTGCATCATAATTTTTTTTTATAATTTAATGTATCATGTACTACACAAAATCTTGAAAGTACATTTTCAAACTAGCCAACTCACCCCAACTCGTCGGAACACACATGAACTCGTGAGTGAGGTTGCATATTTTCAAACTCGTATACTTTAGAATGCATTCTATCAAACGCGTATACCTTAGGATGCATATATCAAAACTCACCTGAACCTTGAATTCATTTTTAATGTATATTATATCAAATTAATATAATTTTATGATCAAGAAAAATACATTAGACAAATATATAAGAAGTTATATATATACACACACGATTAAAATTTTTATTTTTTATAATATAGAAAAAGTTTAACACAAGATGATTTAATAATACAATAGACAAAGAAAGTTGAATAATACAAGATGATATTATTTTCTTTCCAATAAAGACAAATTGACAATGAAATGAAATTATATTATATTAGACAAAGAAAATTAACATTATCTATTAAATCCAAATATTGTTTATATGATAAATATGTATAACTTATTTAAATTTGAACATATATATAAATAACATGTTTAATAGATAATATTTTTTTTTATCTATATTAATATAATTTTATTTATTTGTCAATTTATATTTTTATCCATAGTAAAATAATATTAAGTTCTTATTTTATTTTTATTATGAAAATATAAATCGACAAGAAAATGAATAATTCGAATATTGTTATAAGACAATATTTATAACTTACATAAGTAACTTGTATTGTTCAACTTTCTTTATCTCTTGCATCGCTAGATCATATTGTATTAGTTTTTTTGTATATTAAAAAATAAGAATTTTAATCATGTTTATTTGTCTTGTACTTGCCAAACGTGCTTCCCGTAAAAAAAAACTATTAAATTAATATAATATACCTTACAAATAGATTCAAAACAAAAAAAAAATTATTAAATTTTGAAAATCAAAAGGTTCTGACAAGTTTTGATAAATGCGTCCTGTAGTATACGAGTCTGATAAAATACATCTTGAAATATACGGGCTTGAAATGATACAACCCACTAACGAGTACAGTTGAGTTCCGGTAAATAGGGGCGAGTTGGCTGGCCGGGGATGTAATCTCAAAATTTTGTGTATTACAAGATGCATTAAACATGTTAGGATGCAAACCCTAAAACGCGTATATTACAGGATCTATAAAATATATAATAATTAAATACTAATAAATATAATATTATTTTTTTTAAAAAATTAATTTGACATCAAATACAATATATATCATCCAATTTTTAAATATGATAATCTACACAAACACATAAAAGAACTAGATATCCATAACAAACAATATTTTTATTATTTATAATTTTGAATACTTAATAATCTACTATTGAGATTTAAAATCCAAACGTAATACTAGTACAAACAAGTTTGATGGTAATTTTATTTTTATTATTATTATTATTATAGGAGATTTAAGATATATAGAGGAAATTAATTTGTGCACACACTACACTATTCTCATATAGCGTTTAATTACTGTGCGAGTCTAGTCAGAGCTCCGCATTTCTATGAAATTGAATCGTTGCTAAGAGTTATTATTTCGTAAATGAAAAGTCTTTATATGCTTTCATTGAATGGACTCGACTGGACTAATACATCCGTAAATATGTTGAAACTTTGGTGTGCATTAATTGACCTTGAAATATAGAAGTCTTGCGTTTACTTTTTAAACGGGTCAGAAGGGTGGATGGAATATTTTTTATTAGGTTGAGATCGATGGTTTGAAAATTTAATTAGTTATGCATTACTCGTAGGGTGCGGATATACGCACCCCAAAATATTATTAGTTGATCCTGATTGATAAGAACATTTCAAAATTTTTTAAAATACATTTATTTTTACTAAATCAACCCCACAAACACCCTATTTTACCCCATATAATATAATAAATAATATAATAATAAACATAAACAAAAAGAATAATAATGATAAAATAAAATAAAAAAACGATCAGCGATGGAAAGAGAAAAAAATGAAAAAACGATCAGCATACAAACAGACATAAAAATCCGATCAAATTGAAAAATAAAAAATAACAAAAATCAAGACTCTATAAAAAATTGAATAACCTAATGATGCTTAATATCACTGGTTTCTCCTACATTTCATTCATTGATCCAATCAAATTATGAACAAATCCATAAAGAAATAAAATGAAAGATTGCAAAAGACGACAGGAATATGCCATACAAAGATTTCATTTTTTTTACCCTAATTTTCTTGATCTAATTGAATTGGTGCAGTTGTAAAGATTACAAAAATCGGCAATGTCCCGCGGCGGAGGCAGGAACCGGCGAGCGACGTAATCATCCTTGATCGAAGAGTTGGACTGCAAATGCTCCGATAACTGCAGAAGCTTCGCCACCTCTCTCACCGCCGCCTCCTTCACCTTCTCCTCAAGATTCGTCGCCATCATCTTCTTCTGATTCTCTGTTCATTGTCCTTAGATTAGTCAAAATTCTTCAAATTATGCAGAACAATTATTAAATGCATAAATCTTGTGAATTAAATTGGTGCAGTAGAAGCATGAAGCCGTGAATTCAAAAAGGTAACAGCAGGAGTTCATATTTTGACTAGAATAGGGTAATAAACTAGTGTCGGTTTGAGTTTTTGTCCAATTCTCTATTAAATTTTTTTATACTCTATTAAGTTTTAAATTGATGATAAGGTTGTTTTAGTCTTTTTATATATAATTATTTTTGTCTAAAATATCTTGGGGTCAACTAATAATATTTTGGGGTGCATATATCCGCGCCCTTACTTGTATTCATTGCCGTAGCTATTGGAATTGGACTTTGTCACCATATTGACCAAGAATGGACTATGTCCCCAATTCCTTTCTTATAAACTTATACTAATTCAAGATTTCCCTTTTTTCTTTTTTTGTTTCATTTTAATTTATCTTTAAATAATTTCTAAATCTCACTCCCTTTCTAAATTTCCTCAAAACCTTTGAATTACGAATAGTTGTTGGTTTCAAACTCGAGTGCAGGATTCTTAAGAAGTTACCATTCTCAACCTGTTTTCTAGAGCCAAAAAAGATCCAAGAGTATGTGGGTACATGCTTTTTTGCTCATATATTTTCTACACTAATGTACAATCTGCATTAATCTTTAATATAACTTTTCTTAGTTTAATCACTAGGGGTGATGTTGATTCCTTTGAAGGCAGCCTGGAACACGAAATACTCTTATTGGAGTAGGGTTTATATTGGATACCCTGTGCTAGAAAAGATAATTCAACCTCTGGCTCTGGGCTGCTGATGGTTATTTTAGCTGCTCTAGGTGGCCTAGCAAATAGGGTTAGCGTCTTATTTGGGGATAGGGGTGTAATCGAGCCGAACAGTGCAAGGTTCGAGCTCGAGTTCGACCACAAAACTCGAGCTCAAAACTCGGCTCGAGCTCGACTCATTTAAAACTCGACAAGTTCGACTCGATTCGGCTCGACTCGAGTTATTTAATATTATTAAAATAATCTAAAAAATATCAAATAAAAAGGTCAAATTAAGCATCATCCAAGCCCAATAGTCTTACAATACAAATAAATTTGTCTCAGTTTTGCAAAATTTAAACAAAATGGTTTAATTAAACACCCAACAGACTCCCAATCATACAGTCATAATAGAATTAAAATATTAGAAAAAGTATTATTTTGTATCTAATGACTGCTTCGGAAAAACGTGGAATAGGTAGATAGCTCCAAGTCCAATGACATTCTTTTCGGCTTCAACCTTCCTCCAGAAACTGTGATTTGAAACAAGAATATAAACTTATTATTCCAATATCATAATTCAACTTTCAACAACGAACACCAGATTTTAAGTCACAAGAAAATAAAGTGGAAACCACAAGTCTATAAATGGAGACAACCCAAGTATTTATCATACCAAATATTATCCAAGAAAATAGCATATTGCTTATGATCAAGAGCTTACATTGTATTTATTATAACCTATTTACCTCTTAAACATACCAAAGTAGCATAGAAATTATATCATTTTGAAAGACGCAATAACTCGATTAATGAATAAATGCTCCAAGGTTTACATAATACAACAACAAATTAAAAAAAATTACCATGAAAAAATTTTACAATCACAAAAAGTCACAAAACTGAGATAATAAATATTGCATAGATCTCCAATTCTAAACACCGTCATGTAAAGCCACGATTCTATATTATCATCAAACACTTAGTAACCAAATACTACTAGATCAAAGAACTTACACGCATGTTGCTAAAGACATATAGCCCAGACTACAACAACTTGAATAATATTTGACAGTACACCAAAAGCTATTAATTCTTACCCACATTAGATGATCGACTCACTTTAAGGAATTGACAAGTTAACCTCCATTGAATTCTTCTCATTTTGAAAGATATTTAAAAAAAAAAAAAACTTATGTTAAAATAGCAAGATAAAAGCGTAAATAGATCTACGAAAAAAAAGTAAACTGTTACGAGACATAAAAGTAAAGTAATGTTTCAAGAAGCATAAGAAACTTACTTTGTTTTCTTTTTTCACACCATGGAGGCTACGGCACCAATCACCTCCACAAATTAAAACTTGTACAGTCTTGGGAAGCAATGATGCACGGTATGTATCAATAACTCTACTCCCAGCACTAAAAGTAGCTTCTGAAGCCACAATTGAGACCGGAATAACAAGTATATCACAAGCCATTTTCGACAAAATGCGATATTTCAATTCATTCACTCTCCACCAATCAAGAGCATCAATGGGGTTGAATCTCCTTCACACATATAACAGCCCTCCTCTAAATAAGAATCCAATTCAGACTATCTGGTTGAGCAATTTGAACTAATTTCACAAATTCGGCAAATTCTGCCAGAAAGATGAAGCCCGAATATTTCTAGAAATGGAAACATCACTAATATTATCATCAGTTTGAGCATCACAATTAGATTTCACTTCCGCCACATATTCAGCATACAACTAATACAAAGATTTTTTTCACTTTGGCAATATTTTGTCCGACTTATTCTCCTAGATATATTCTTGGAAAATAAAACTCAATAACCCGCATTTTACACCTCAGGTCCAATATTGCAGTTATGGACATCAATAAGTGACACTCACCCCAATACTTATCAATTTATTTTTCATATACCCAACGATATCATGGATAAAAGCATCTTCACCTTCGTCAAAAGAAATCTTATCCAACAAGACTTTGATTCAGTAAACTTCATTCAAAAATAGATTTGATGTTGGATATTCACTCCCGGAAAAGATATGAGTGGCTGAATTGAACACTTCTAAATGGAACATACTTTCTCCACTTTCAACCAATCTTCATTACTTGGACAACAAGAATAACATGGCTCCCGCTCTTTATATCTTGGAAATACCTCTTTGAACTTGATTGCAGTTGACAACATCGCGTATGTGGAATTCCATCTTGTCTTGCATTCACGTATTAGCTTCCTCTGCGGTAATTGTAACTGCTGCGCAATTTCTGAAAACACGAGGAGTCTTGATTCACTGTGGTTAATAAAATGGACACTCTCATGTATATCTTCAATGACGTTCTCAATTATTGATAATCCATCTTGAAATAGAAGGTCTATGATGTGTGCACAACACCACACATGACATAATTTTCCTCCACAAAGCAGCTTCCTATTTCTTGAAAAGGTGTCAGTTAAAATTTTAATCGTCGAGTCATTATTTGAAGCATTATCCACTGAGATTGTGTATACGTTGTTCTCAATGCTCCATTCCTTTGCACACTTGAAAATGGTATCAGCTATTTCGACACCACAATGAGGTGGAGGCAGTCGAACAAATTTCTGCAACTTCCAGTTGGAGTCGATAAAATGCCCAATGACAACCATGTACCCAAACTTTTGGTTGGATGACTTCCACAAATATGTCATCAGGCTAATTTTATTGATATTATTCAATTTTGTCATCAACTTCTTCTTCTCAATTTCATACACTTGCACACAATCTTTTTTTAATTATGTTACATGAAATTCTCTCCCAATGCAGCATTCCATGCTTTTGTGCCATATTGAATCCTTCTTCCTCCACAATCGTGAAAGCATGCTCATGTTTCAAAATCCAATGGGCAACTCATTCTCTCGTTTTTACCATGTCAAACTTTCCATCTGTTAGTGCGGGTGTTACTTATTTCACATCATCCTTACCGACTGCTTGAAAATTAATCTTTTGTTGTTTATTTTTCTCGATCTTTCTCTTTTGATAATCTTCTAAATGTCTTCCAAGATGGCTAGTAGTACCAGTCTTATGTATTGAAAGGATGCGTTCGCAATGGGAACATTGGCTTTCTTAGTACCACATGAATGTGTAATTTCATCGAACTCAACCCAAACCTTAGAAGTCTTAGCTCTCTTACAAGGTCCAAATTGAAGATCCTCTTCTGATGCATCTTTGCCAAACTCATCGGTACTAGTAGTCGATGTCCTCTTTGTGGAAGGGTTGTCATTTGAATTTAAGGTTTCACGAGGTGAATATTATCACCAACTGAATTTAGTGTGGAAGGTATATTTAACATTGATAAAGAAACTTCAGGCGGAGAGGACATATCTGCATTCGGAAAAAAAAAAGATTAACACAAAGCAACATTGATCGAAGAGTGAGAGAGAGAGAGAGATCAATAGAAAATTGCATCATCTCCAATTTACATAGGTACAGACAACCATAATTTACACAAAAGGCAATGCCAACATAATATGGAAAATTAACTCTCACGGGTCTATAGGTCCAGGAGCAATACCAAAAAATCAAGACAAGAATGTTGAGACTTAGTTATCATATCATCATGTCATCAAGTGTTCAGTGGAATAAGCATTAATTCTTTTGCTTGTTGTGGATTAAAACTAAACTAAAATTGAAGATGATTAATTATACAGAAAGTGCATGGCTGAGTAAAGTAATCAGGCTGAACCATATGATCTTCAGATTCCATCTACGACAAAAAATAAAATGGACCAACTAGATATCTCTGATTCAAAGAAAATAAATTTAAAAAGAAAAAAAAAGGCTCTACACAATAGATTCCTGAGCTTCACTTTTCAAGAAAAAATAAAATAATTTTTTAAAAAAACTTGTTATCCTGACTTGAAAGCAATGGAATTGTGTTTTGTTTCTTGTGATGATGAAAAGCTTCACAAAACTACTTGAGACTTGTCACGATTTTTGAAGTCCCATTACAGGATCTGACACTGTTCCCTCTTTGTTTATTTGCTTTCTTTTTTCTTCAAAGCTTGCAACAAGATTGATTCCTTTTTTCGTATAATTCCCAAAATGATTTCAAGATGCAACCATACTAAACCGGCCCAAAACCCACAAGTTGCAAACAATTATTACAAAGCCTATTCCCAAAACTCAACCACGCACCCTAGTTGCAAAATTTGGAAACCATAACACCAAAATTATGCCAACCGACAAATAGGTCTATATACAATGAGAGGTAGAAATTAGGAAGCAATAATTTTTGATGCTGCAGTCAAATCATTTTACATACAAAAACACTTCATATGATGGATGAATCATAGAGATTGGTGCAAATGTTTGGTTTTCTTATATTTTTATAGGCTGCACAAGTAATGACATCATAAACATTCTCAGAACTCACAATTATTGAACTTAAGGTACAATATTATCATTTATGGTATATTATCATAAGAATCACACACAAAAAAGCTTAGTATATAAACCCAGAGTCACGCTCGATGAACAACATGATATAACAAACAATATGATTGATATTCATAATACCCGCACCAAGTTCACAAATACTCTCCAAAGAAACTACTGTAATTTTAAAAATTCAAGTATCTATATATTCTTATATCTTCGGTTAAGAAGAAAATAATATTCAAATAAAATGAGAAAATTAAATAAACTGGACTAACTATCTTCGAATCAGGGTATATAGATTCAAGAAAATCTACTTTAATTATATATATATATATATATATATATATATATATATATATATATATATATATATATATATATATATATATAGCACTTAATAATCCCAGAGGCCAATGAGAGTCCAGAAGACTAATATCATTGCAGTGATTCAGACCTAGAACAACAAATAAAAGCTTCAGTGCTACCAAAAACCAAAAGACCTCTCCAATTGTGATTTGGGGGATGTTTGGTTGGAGAGCCTGGTGACGGAGAGGATGAGAGAGTGGGTGGTGGTGATGGTAAACAATTGAATGGCGGCTCCAAAACTTTAGGGTTTCTCAAAATTTCTAGATAACTTGGCTATTTATGTAGGTTTCTCTTATTAGTAGTGGCTATTACTTATTAATTTATTATATAGATATGGTATATTTGTAAATTATTAAACATGTATAAGGATATAATATTCAATTCACTAAAGCTCGATTAGGCTCGCAAGCCTATCAAACCATGTATTATTAAGATCGAGTTCGAGCTCGAGACCTACTCGAATAGCTAGGGCTCGAGCTCGACTCGATTCACCTAGAGTCAATTTCGAGCTTTTCTTGAATCGATCCCGAATAGCTCGCGAGTCATCTCAGCTCATTTACACCACTATTTGGGGATATACTCCTCGCGACTGATGATACGAGTACAAAAAACATGGGGATATCCGATGCTGCTAAATGATTGCAGTGAGTATCTTCTAACATAACCTTGATATTGATGAACAATTGGAGCGAGGTTGTATTTTACTTTTTAATTTAACTAAAATAACCACTACTTATTCTCAGTTTGGTTTTAAAGAAACACAAAGACAAAGCTTGTATAATTTAATTATGGAGATTTGTCAATTTATTTATATACCTCATTTCTTTTAGAGATATTTAGGCACATCGGAAAATTACTTTCTCTTATTATTTTCTTTTCTTTATTAGAAAAAAGATTCAAAGAAGTTACTAGATGTTATATCCTTTTATAAATATAATGAGTTAGTCTCATGTGTGACAATCACACGCTCTACCATATGACGGAGTCTGAATTCACACCGAACCTAGATCTGCAAAGCTAATTCGGGTTTTGATATTAAAAAAAAAAACATCTACAAAAATAAAAAAATATCCCCTTCCCAAAGAAAATTCTCACTCCTCTCCCTTCTCCCCCATCTGCAAATTTCCCACTGTAAATTCTCTATCCCTATCGCCATAGGAGAAGGAATTTCACCTGCTTGCGCCTCTGCCCCACCGTGTCTACGCCATGGTTTCTTCTGGTTGTTTCTCTCTCATTGACCCACCCCATCCCTAAAAGAAGAAAAACATCGATAATCATTGCGCCTCAACCGCACCTCCGTCGTGGATGTATCTCCAATTGACACAAATTTAACGTAGTAAATCTCATCATCAGTTTTTCTTATTTCTGATTCTAATTTTTTAGTTTTGGATTTGTCCGCGACTCCACTGGGACCTCGCTATGGATCCATAGCTGATTGACGTGGATCTCACACCTGTAATGGAGCACGAAAGCTTTAATTCAAAAATTGTGGTTTATTTTATAGAGATGATCCAGAAACCCCTAATTCTGAACATAAAAATGAGCACGAACAACTGGATATAATTGAAGATGGTAATTCTCTACATTATTTGTTATCATTTTCGAAACTGTATGTTTTTTTAGGATAATATTTAGTAGTAATTTATTAGTTGAAAGGTGTCTTTTTTCCATATATACTCTTGTCACTTATTAAAGATGAAATCTATTGTAGTAAATTAACCGTCACTATTTAATGCTTAAATATGTTGGTTGAAATTTGTCACTTTCTATGCAAAATTCTGTCACATTTTCATTTACCAATATCACCTTTACTCTATCTTTTAAAATCCAAATACTTATAAGCTTATTTAATGTGAATTGTGTAGATGTGTCTGGTTCTCTCTTGGATTTGAGGAGAAAGACCATTAATGATATGCATGATTTATATAAGAAATATGATCACGCACTTGGCTTCACTATTCGTAAATCAACTTCTAGAAAAATTAACACCGGATTTTTGACCGAGCATTAGTTTGTGTGCTCTTGTGAAGGATTTAGGAAATTATGTACATCAAAGAAGAAAAGTCATGTCACACGTACAAGGTGTAGTGCTTCAATGAAGGTAAAATTAAATGACAATGGGTGGTATGTAGTTATTGAACATAGTGCATAATCATCCATACTAGAAGAGAGTGGAGCCAGCTTCATTGTTCTAATAGAAAAATTGCAATTGAGAAAGGTAAACTTATACAAGATATGGTCTCTTCTAGAATGAGACCAACCATTCTTATCGTTATATGGCCCATGAAGCAGGTGGAGATCAAAACATTGGTCATGCGATCAAAGACCATTTGAGTTTTGTTAATCGTTTAAAAATGAAAGAAATAGAAGGTGGGGATGCACATGCACTTGTTGAGATTCTACAGCAGCAACAATCTGATGAGGAGAATTATTTTTTTAGAGTTAAGTTTGACGAGGAGGCTCAGTTGACTAATGTGTTTTGGAGGGACTCAATGATGAAAGAAGACTGAATTATTTGAGAATTTTTTAATATTTGACATGACCTATTGAACGAATAGATACAATCTGATTTGTGCTACAATAGTTGGCATCAACCATCATCGGAGAGTCATTATGTTGGGTTGTACATTCTTGTTGAATGAGAAAACGGAATTATTTAACTATATTTTTTAGGTTTTTAAGAAATCTATGGGAGGGAAATGTCCTGTCACTATATTCACTGATCAAGATCAAGCAATTGCTAATGCAATAGAAAAGGTTTACATTCTAATTTTGTAATACTCACAGATCATGATCAGTTTCTTTTGTCTGTATGCTTTTGTTTTTGAGACTGTAACATTTCCACTAATCTTAGTCACATTTGGCCCCCCAAGTGTCACTTTTAGCCTACAATAATTCAGTTTGCATTTTGATATAAAATCAACAATTTTAAATAAAAATTACACTATTAGTAATAGTCAAAAGTGACTGTAGTAATAGGAAAAGTGAGAATTTCAGAACTGATACTTATATAAAATAATTATTCTTTTCCCACATGTAGGTTTTTCCTCGGGCAAAGCACATGATTTGCCAAAGGCATTTGTACCAGAATGCTATAAGTAGGTTTGGACAGTTAAAATCAAATAATTCCTTTAAAGAGTTATTTAAAATATATTTTTCAGGATGTATTGATGAGTATGAATTTGAGTCCTCCTGGAGTCATATGGCTTCAAAATATGGATTGGAAGATAGATCATGGTTTCAGCGATTGTATGATCTAAGAAAAAAATGGTGCACAACCTTGAATAAAGAATTATTTTCTACCGAGATACTTTCCTCGCAAATAAGTGAGATTACAGATAATATAATTGCATTTAATTCAAATAATACCACGAGTTTGACTAGTTTTTATGGGATTTTCAAGAACCTAGCCAAAAATTGAAGAAATAATGTAATAGATGACGAGTTCCAGTCATCAAGGTCAATTATGATTTATTTTTTTGGTAAAACTATTGCTTTTGCTATTATCTTAAGAAGTGACACTTTTTATTGAAAAAGTGACAGTAATATCATAAAATGTGACACCAATACCTTTTGAGTTCTATTTTTAATTCTTCTTGGTATGGCTGATCATGTTATAGGTGAATTGATTTGATTATAATATTATAAACTTAATCCAAAAGGTTGCACATGTATGTGTGAAATTGTAAAATAACTACTATAATTTGTATAGTAATACTTTTCTGCAAAAAAAGTGATACAATTTGGTAAAAAATGTGACAAGTTTTCTGCATAAAAAATAAACAATAAAAATAACGATGATTATCGGCTAATTATTCTCAAATAGCACCTGCAACACCTTTCAATTACAAGCTACTATCATTAACATCCAAGACGCGTTAGCAAAAGGGTGATACTTTTTCTGCATAAAAGTCACACAATTTGTTGCAAATGTGACAATTTTTTGCATAAAAAAACCCAATAACAAATAAAGATCACTATTAGCTAATTGTTCTCGAATAGAGCATGAGTCTAAATCGTATAACTAACTTTGAATAGCACATGCGACACTTCTTAATTACAAGCTATTAAGACTAACATCCAAGCCACGTTAACAAAGAGTGACACTATTCTATGCAAAAGTGACACAGTTTTTTTATTAAAAGAATAATAACAATAATGATGATTATTGTATAATTGTTCTCGAATAAAACATAAATCTAAACTAGCTAATTATTCTCGAATAGCACCTGTGACACTTCTCGATTACAAGTTTCTACCATTAACATCCAAGACACGTTAGCAAAAAAGGTGACACTTTTCTCCACAAAAGTGAAACAGTTTGGTGCAAATATGACAGTTTTTCACACCATTAACATCAAATCAAAAAAAATATAACATATGTTTTCATATCAGAATCACAACAAAAATCCTTTAAAGATCTAACACTACTTTTTTGGATTTCGTATTCTTCTTCAACTCAGCATCAACCCCTATTCTTTTCTTCGATCGCCTTCTTCAAATCATCCTTCAAGCAAAAATCCAAAATCTTCATCAAAACAACTGATCTCGCCACATTAAGATCGCTCGAAAACAACCTAAGACATATCTTGGCTCACAAAACTCTACGTACCAAAACCTTCAGAAGAAAAAATATACAATGAATAATTCAGCACATTTTATAATATTCAGCACATTCAGATTAACAAAAAAGAAAAAAGAAAAATAAAACAAACCGTAACTTTGGCAAATCGTTAGGGCTAGCATAAGGTTCACCTTTTACAATCGGTCGCCTCTAGTGACGATTTCCATGGGAATCTCACAAACTCTACTGTGTAGTCACACAGCTTTCGTTTAGGGTGACTTTTTTCTTGGAGGAATATAGTCATTTACTTGTGCTACATAACATAAAAGTAAAAGAATTAAAATAAGCTGACTACAAAAGCGTACTAAAAAATGATATAAAGTGAAATTTTATACTGTAAAAGTGACATTTTTAACTGAATACGTAATACGAATAGGTAAAAAAAATAAATGCTTGAAGTACACTATAATGTGTAAAAAAGTTTACAAATGTGTTACTTATTTATGAAAATATGACAACTAAAAGCAGATTCGAAGAATACTAAAGTAGATCATTTGCATACCACTATTTCGATAGTTTGACCATATTCGTTGGCATCAGAATGCATCCTATTATCCAATAATTGGATTTTGCCAAACAAAAATTCACCACATTGCAAAAGAAATGGTTATCCCAATGCATTGGCACAAAAACCTGGAGAGTATTAGAATCTTTTTGTTACTTTACAATGTAAAAATAATATATTCATTAACAAAAGTACTTCACCAAATAATGGACAAGATAACTATTAAAAGATCATTAACCATATCAAATGTGCTCACATCCTTTTCAACATTGCCAATAAAGGCCTAGCAACTCAACCTCATAGCTACTTCATGTTGATTAACCTTACTCACCCCTTGAAAGATCTTAGGGAGAGAATAATTTTGCGAGAAAGTAAATTAAAATTGTTAATATGCAAACCATTTATGCATAAAAATTATTTAAATCACTAATGTGTAAAACTTACACTGTGTGATTATCCATTTGCAACTTCTATCAACATCTTGTGCTTGGTTTAGAACCAACACCATGCGTCAATGACGTTAGTAAATAACCACTATTTTTGATCCAACGATAAGCATCTATTTCTTTGAAATAGTACGACCATCATTCATAAAGAGGACATCACTGAAAAAGATTCAACAACAAAAGTGTAAAAAAACTGACACTTCTTCAATTCTTACAGTCACCTTTCCATCTTAAAAGTTTCACTTTTGAATAATGACAGTAAAAAAGAGAAAAGTACACAAACAATGAAAATAGTTCTAAATAATATAGCAACACCACTAATATGGTACAAATTAAACTTACGTTTCATCATAAAATGTCTCCGCACCCAACAAGCAAAAATTAAGGACTTTCTTCTCCCGTACATCCATATCTACCACAAATCTCTTGTTTTGGGACATAAAGATGGAAAGATAACCAATCTTCTTGCCTACTATTCAAGCTTCATATGACAGAGGGCCATATACTTCACCCAATTGATTGTGTTGTCTAGCGCTGACCGACTTATTTGTTGTATCAAATCCTCCATTTACATCATCACCATCATTCGTATCTTTACACATCGGTGCTCGAAGCTCAGGTGGTAGAAGGTGGAAAGTGGGTATATCCATGTTAAGCTTCCTCATAAAAATGATTTTTTTTTATCTCCTCATCACATATTTGCAGGACAGTTTCATCAGCCCAGAACTTCTCAGTCGCCCGTAGGAATTCTTTAATAGCATTGATCTTCTGAGATTGAGATGGAACCAGAGTCGGGGGCAGCGAAGATGGAACCGTAGTCGATAAATGCAAAGATGGAACCGTAGTCGGTGGATGCAAAGATGGAACCAGAGCTGGGGGATACAAAGATAAAATTGGGGGCTCTAATAATTTGTCTTTCATATTTGTCAGTCTTTTCCTGTGGTGTTCTGAAACAATTGACATGTCCCTTTTAAGCAAGAGGAAAGTCTCTTACACACGATGAAAGGGAAAAAAGAGAAATGTGAAAAGGCGATGATTATAATTTGAGATGCAGAAGTAAAACGTATGAAACAAAATGTGACAATAATATTATGAAAAGTGATAGAAATGTTAGAAAAAGTGACAAACTATTATAAAAATAAAAACTTACATCTTTTGCATTTTTTTGGATCTCTTTATTTGAAGGCAGACCTAATGGTAATTTGAATTGTATGTTTTCAAGCCATTTTCATCGTCTTCCTCAATGATTTCATCATTATTATTTCCTCATTGGATGGTTTTTCATAAATAGCATTTGAGGTTCTGAAATTGGATAGATTTTCACCCACTCTCCCTGTCCAAACTCTCTAGCTCATGTCTCTTCTTTAACTCTCATTCAGATGCTATTAGTAGTCTAATGTTGAAAGAGCGATATAGATGACTGTTGAGCTTTCCCCTTCCATTTCATCCAATGCAAATAAAAAAATTTAGAACTAATACGCACCCACTTACGTGTATTACATTATTTTACTGAACTTGGTTACCGATCTAGAAAGCATATCCAAAAATAAGGAACACCAACCGAGCTTTGGAATTGACTCCACATCAACCAACAATTTCAAAACATTAAAATCAACATTCCCATTTGCAATGGGTGCAAGAATACTCAATAAGCTCACCAACATAAACAGCCTTATGAAGTCATCCACACCTTCTCTGACTTTATAAAAAATCAATAGTTTCAAAGCTAAAAATAGAGCAGACTTCACTAGTCCCACACCTCTTAATACCCTTCACAATCTTGGCATCCTCTTTTATTTTGAAAAGTACCAATTCACACCCACTATTCATGGGAAGAAGAAATATATTATAATTATCATCAACAGTTACAACGAACTTCTTGTTTGAATTAATTTTTAATATTCGACTCATCCCATTAAACATACTAACCGACCACCTCAAAATCTTGGTGGACAGATGCATTAATTTTATATTTAATAAGACCCAAATCCAATTTTCTTGATGTCTTCTTTTCTTTCCACTGACATTGCATGAACAACATCGACCAATCATTTTGGTCTACTTTTGGATGCAAACTTTCTGCAGAAAAACAAAAATGAAAAATATTTTTATCAGAAAAACTACAATAAAAAATAGAAAGTGACAAATATAGGATAAAAAAGTGATAAATATAAGGTCAAAAGTGATAAACTCTAGAAGAAACAATAGTGGTTTCAAAAAAAATACTAACCTCTCACCGTCTTCAGTTTTTGCATTCAATTTATATTTTGAAGTTTTCTTCACTCCCTTTAAGATAGAGTTTCTTCATTTGCAGGTGCAACTTGATCCTTCACTTGTACATCTTGATCTTTCACTATGGTAGTTTCCACCTTTAGATTATTCTAGGAATTTACACTTTCCGGAATAACCTGTTTCTTTTTTCTAGCTTTCTTAACTTCCTCGAAAGCCAGAGTTTCTTCGCTTATAGGTTTAGCAGCTTCCGCAGTTTCTTGAATCGACATATTTTCTCATTTTCTTTTTCCCACCCTTTTTTACCCGCTTGGTTTTGAGGTTCAACTTCTTCTGCACTTTCTTGCACCGTCACATTCTTTTGTAGTTTCTATTTCGCACAATCCTCTAGTTGCTTCTGATTCTGCACCTGCTTAGCTTCTTTGATTCCAGGTTCAACATCTTTTGTAGTATTCTTGAATTATAACCTTTTTTCACAGCAGTTTTCTTTTTTCACCCTTTGTCGGTTGATTCTGATTCTTCGCCGGCTTAGCTTCTTCAATTGCAAATTAAGCTTCTTTGATTGAAGGTTTAGTTTATTCAATTACAGGTTTAGCTTCTTCGATTGAAGGTTCTTCATTTTCTTCAATTGCAGGTTCTTCAGCTTCTTCGATTGCAGGTTTAAGTTCTTTTGCAGATTCTCGAGTTAAAACTTTTTTGGCATTTTTCTTTTTTTTACCTTCCTCCGCTCGGTTCTGATTCTCCACCGCCTTATCTCCTTCGGTTTTAACTTCAGCTTTTCTAGTTGCAAATTCAAATTCATTTGCATTTTCTTCAATTGTAATTTTTTTTGGCATTTTTTCTTTTTGGACCATGCACCAGTGATTTCTGATTCTTCATCGGCTCAGTTGCTTGGATTGCAGCTTTAGCTACTTTTGCAGTTTCTTTAATCATTACATTTCTTTTTTCAGTTTCTTCTTTGATTGATCATTCACTGACTCGACTTTTTGATTCTCCACAGTTTCTTGAAACTTATTTTATCCATCCTTCTTCGGCTGATCTTTCACTAGCTCACACTTTCTTTTCTTGACGACCTGCTTCTATATCACCTCACATACAAATACATACATGCAAGAATCAAGATTAACTTACTAACCAACAGGCAAGGATAAACCACTACTGATGACTATAATAAACAAGACAATGATGAATTGGAGACCAAATACATTAATATACCAGATCATAATTTTTTTTTTGCAATATGCAGACATAAATACTTGTATTGAAGATTTAAAACTACACGTGTTCTATATTTTTGAAAAAACATAATTCGATGAATAAGATATCATAGCCAAAAAATAGAACCAGAAGCATAGAAAGGAGCATGAATATCATAGGCCCTAAAATTCCATCAAATATGAACAAACAGCAAAACCCTAATAATGTGAGTCTAAATGCAAAATATAGCAAGACAGATGCATTATTATTATGCACCTTAGATAATTTCACAGGTGGTTGAGATTGTTAGAATTTCGAATAAAAACGGCGATGCGTGAGGCCGGGATCCTACAGTTCTACGACGATTCGAGAGGTGAGATGTGTGGCGAATTTCAATTTTCAGTCTAGGGTATGAGTTGAAGTTCTCCAGCGAGGCAAGGCGCAAAGATTGTGGTAAAAACTTACCTAGGGTCAAGTAGGTGTCCGGTGAGGCACGATGCAAGGAAAATGGCAAAAGATGGCCTAGGGTTCAAACTGATAGCGAATTTCTAGGAATGTGGCTATTTTCTTACCGGTGCTTTATTTTTTTTCTTTTGTTTTTATATGAAACTCAATTCACCTGGGTCGAATTCGTGTTTAGGATGTTTCGGGCTCGGCCACACAGTAAAGGACACGTGTGGCTGTCACGTTTGAGTGATTTCCAAATATGATATAACAATGTATGTATGTTGATGTGGGTTTATGAAAAGTATTGTCAAATTCAGAATTGTATATGACAAGTAGAGTTATCAATTTTTGACCTGTCACAATGTTTGAATGGGCCTAGGCCAAAGGTTCTCAGACCCAAAATAATTCGGGTTTTGTTGGCTCGGCGTGTAGGTTGATTGGCTTGCTTGGACGAGTTGAGCCAATAGGCCCATGTCATTTCCCTTCTATTTTTCATACATTGGGATAGATGAGCAATGGAAATAATGGCTAAATTTGGCTCCGTCCGGCCTAATTTTGTGTTTGGTCTGGTGAGCTCTAGCTTGGGCTTGTGCCCTTGCCAGTTCGGCCCGTCATCATGATAGATCTTTGACAGTGGGCCTGAAGGAAGTAGAGTTGGGATAATTGTACGTCATGGTTATGAGGCAAAGCACTTGTCGACGGGACAAAAATTCACTAATTGCACAAAACAACCAGCCTTTAGCATGTTATACGGTGTGTGTGTGTGTGTGTGTGTGTGTGTGTATAGACACACACACATCGTATGGCATGCTAAAGGCTGGTTGTTTTGTGCAATTAGTGAATTTTTGTCTCGTCGACAGGTATATATATATATATATATATATATATATATATATATATATATATATATATATATATATATATATATTAAAATATGGATACTATTAGTTTAAAATGAGACAAAGAAATATGAATTTTAATTAACTCTGTTATAACTTTGCAGGCTTATTTCGATGTGCCGATGGACATAATATTATCGTCATTTAGATATGTTGAGAAGTTATTACATGTGGCTCAGCCTAAGCTCCCTTGCAAGACTCGCCCCAACCTCAGGCTGGTTAGTGATGTTTTCGTTTGAATTTTTCTTCTTACTATTGTATGCGACAGTGTGTTAGTTGAGATTTCATTAGTACAGCAGAGACATTTTAGAACGGATAAAACAGACACTTCAGAATGGATTCTGCTGTGTTCTAGATACAGTCGTTCTAGAAAGTCTGACTTTTTAGTACGGTTAGTTTTTTTCGTTCTAGAAAGTCAGACTTTCTAGAACGGTTATTTATCCATTCTAGAAAGTTTACCCGTTCTAGAAAGTCATCAAACCCATTCTAGGAACAACTTTCTAGAATGGATTTTAAAAATCCATTCTGAAAAGTCTATTTTTAGAACGGGTGCACAAAAGTTACCTTCTAAAAAGTTTAAAAAAAATTAAAATAAAATAAAAGCAGAAATACACAAAAATCACTAATAATAAATATTGTGAATATATTCAGAATAATAGTAATAATAATAATAATAATTATTATATTTAAAGAAAATTATTTTTACAATTATTATTACTTGAACATATCGATAAAGGCTAGGAATGGACATGATGTCCCCACCCAATACATTTATTCCAGGCAAACACTTGTGTTAGGTCAGATTAACGGGTCATTACCCGTTAGGCCATCTGACCCGGTACTATATGTATTAGTTTTTGTACTATGATGTATTGGTTTTTATACTGTAAAGTATTGGTTTTTCATAAATTTCCGACCCGTGCTATGATGTATTCGTGTTTGTACTGTAATATTTTTGAACTATGATGTATTGGTTTTTTATTATAATGTATTAGTTTTTACACTATAATGTATTAATATAAAATTTTGGACTAACGGATGATCCGTTAGTTGTTAGAAAATGGAGAACATATAAAATAATACTAAACTCGCAAAATATAGAAGTGGAGGAATAAAACTTGATAATATATTATTCTTGATACTTTTTCCCACTCTTACAAATGACTCCAAGACTTGGAGTATTTATACATGAATGACAAACACCTTTCATCTTCATGTAAATAAATATGATAAATCAAGAGACTCAAACTAATTAACTCTATCTAAATAATTAGGACCAACCAAGAGCCCAATTAGAATATGGACCAACAAAAAATATTAAAAGAAAATATCTTCAAATCCATGCAATGAATTTGGTTTATTATTTTCAACACCCTCTCTTAAACTAAATTCATGACTCCAAGTGAAAAACGCAATTTATTGAAAACGTCGAACTTCAAAGCTTTCGTGAAGATATCCGCAACTTGGTCTTGTGACTTCACGTATTCAAGTCTAAATTCATCCTTTGATACGTACTCACGAATAAAATGATACCTCGTATCAATATGCTTACTTCTATCATGAAACACCGGATTTTTCACCAACGCAATAGCCGATTTTTATAAACATAAATCTCCGTAGGATTCTCTTGTGACAAATTTAAATTGTTCAACAACCTTCTCAACCAAATAGCATGGAAAACACATGAAGTCGCCGCAACATACTCCGCCTCTCACATAGAAAGTGTCACTATAGGTTGTTTCTTCGAATTCCAAGTAAATGCAGAATTTCCCATAAAGAAAACAAATCCGGTCGTACTTTTACGACTAGCAACATCACTGGCCCAATCACTATCGCAATACCCAACAAGCTCAAAATTGTGAGATGAATCATAAAATATTCCATGAGCAATCGTACCTTTAATATAACGAAGTATTCTCTTGGCCACCTTCAAATGTGACGTAGTAGGAGCTTCCATGTGTCGACTCACAAGTCCAACACCAAAAAGAATATCCGGTATCGTACACGTCAAGTACCTCAAACTTCCAACAAGACTCTTAAAAAATGTTGGATTAATTTTCTCACCATCATCATGTGAAGATAATTTAACTCCACATTCCACTAGGGTGCTCACCGGCTTGCAATTTTCCATCTCAAGTTTCTTGAGAATTTCTTTCGCATAACTTTCTTGAGAAATGAATATTCCATCATCTCTTTGCTTCACCTCAATGCCAAGATAATAAGACATCAACCCAATGTCCGTCATCTCAAACTCCTTCGCCATGACTCTCTTAAAATCATCGAACATCTTTGGATTACTTCCTGTAAAAATCAAATCATCCACATACAAACAAACAAGCAACATATCACCATTTTTATTCTTTTTTACATAAAGTGCATATTCATGTGGACATTTGATAAAATTATTTTCTTGGAAATATTTATCAATGCGACTATTCCAAGCACGAGGGGCTTGCTTCAATCCATAGAGAGCTTTCTTCAACTTTAACACTTTATTTTCATGTCCTTCAACAACATAACCCGGTGGTTGATCGACATAAACTTCCTCCTCCACAAATCCATTCAAGAAAGTGGATTTTACATCCATTTGATGGATTTTCCAATTATTTTGAGCCGCAATCGAAATAATCAACCGAATAGTTTCAAGACGGGCTACGGGCGCAAAAACCTCATCGTAGTCAATCCCCGCCTTTTGCTTGTAGCCTTTCACTACCAATCTCGCCTTGTACTTCTCAACTTCACCTTTCACATTACTTTTTATTTTATACACCCACTTCACTCCAATGGAGCTTTTTCCATGAGGAAGTGATGAAACTTCCCACGTATCATTTTTCTCGATCGCCTTAATTTCTTCATTCATGGCAAAATGCCATTTTTCATCACGAGCATCATCATCATACTCAACAGGCTCAATTTCAGCAAATAAGCAAAATTGAGTGAATTGACTCAAATTTGTTACCTCATCGGTATTATCGTACAAGTCGCGCAAGCTTCTAAATTTTTGAGGACCTTCACTCGAACTTGGGTCATCAACACGAGCATCTTGTGGTGGTGGCGTCGGTGGTGGTGTGTTTGGCTGCTCCGAGACTTGTTCATCGTCATCAAAAAATGGACTATTTTGATCATTTTTCTTTTGATCATTCCATTTCCACACGCCTTCTTCATCAAACTCAACGTCTCGACTTATCAAAATTTTACCATTGTTCGGATTGAACAACTTGTAGCCTTTCGAACTTGGATCATAGCCGATGAAAATATATTTTGCGCTTTTATCATCAAGCTTCATTCTCTTTTGATACGGAACATGCATGTAGGCAATGCTTCCAAAAACTCGCAAATGTGAAATAGTTGGCTTGTAACCACTCCAAGCTTCTTGAGGAGTTTTTCCATGTACACTCTTCGTATGACTTCGGTTCATCAAGTAAACCGCACAAGCAACGACTTCCGCCCAATACTCCTTTGGTATATTTTTGCTTTTCAACATGCTCCTCACCATATTAAGGATGGTCCGGTTCTTCCGCTCGGCTACACCATTTTATTGTGGTGAATATGGAGTCGTCATGGGACGATGAATGCCATTTTTCTCACAAAATGACTTGGATTCATTTGATGTAAATTCGCCACCTCTATCGGAATGAAGAGCTTTGATTTGAAAGCCACTTTGTTTCCCCACCATCGCCTTAAATTTTTTAAAGGTTTCGAACACCTCCGATTTCTCCTTCAAAAAATACACCCATGTCTTTCGAGAATAATCATCAATAAATAACAAAAAATAATTACTCTTGCCAAGTGAATGAGGTTTGATCGGTCCACACACATCCGAGTGTATCAACTCTAAGGGATGTTGTGCTCTTGACAAAGACTCCTTTGGAAAACTCTTTCTCGCTTGTTTTCCATAAATACATCATTCACAAAGTTGGTCGGGATGATTTATGAAACGTAATCATTTCACCATTCTTTCTTTGCTCATCATTTTGAGGCCATCAAAATTAAAGTGTCCAAGCCTCAAATTCCATAGCCACGACTCATCTTTGAAACAAGACTTCAAACACATTGGAACGTCATTTTGAATATTTATTAAAAACATTCTATTTCTCGTCATGGGAACTTTAGCCAACAAACGACCATTTTCATCTTTCATCGTCAAACTTTTATTTTTCAAATGAATGTCATAATATTTCTCCAAGTGTTGTCCCAAACTCAAAATATTACTCTTCATGGCTGGAACGTAAAAGACATTCAAAATGAATTGATGACTTCCATCTTTTGAACGAATAAAATCGTACCTTTCCCTTTGACTTGAACTTTGGAAGAATCTCCAAAAGTTATGTCACCATCGATTGATTCGTCAAGTTCCATGAAAAGATCTCTTTTTCCACAAATATGGCTACTTGCATCGGAATCAAGATACCATTGGTTCCCCTTCTCGTCTTGATTATTTTTGCATGCAAGAAGCAAAGTGGGGTCCACTTCTTCTTTCTCGTTGGTCTCCATAAAATTGTTTTTCTCTTCGACATCGTTCTTACACTCCCACGCATAATAACCAAAGCGATGACAATTATAACAATCAATATTAGACTTGTCATACCGTTGTTGATTTGATCGGTATCCTCCACCTCTCGAACTTCTTCCTCGTCCACGACCTCTTTCTCGATTCTAGATTACATTGTTATTATTGTAGCTAGATGTATAACTATTTTCGCCAAATGATGAATAGTTATTATGACCGTGTCCGCCTCTTCCACGACCTCGAAATTTCCCTTGGCCACGACCACCTCCGCGACCTCTTCGAGAAGTGCCTTAACTTGTCTCCTTCTCTTTCAATGATAACTTTGCTTTTAAAGCATGTTCCACCGATTCTTGATTTGGCTTCTTTAATCTTTATTCATGGGCTTGTAATGAACCAGCAAGTTCATCAACGGTCATGGTGTCCAAATCCTTGGATTCTTCGATGGCAACCACCACATAATTAAATTTCGGATCTAAGGATCTCAAAATTTTCCCAACGATTCATTCATCGTTGATATTTTCTCCATATCTCTTCATTTGATTTGAAACCGCCAACACTCTTGAAATATAATCAGAGATCGATTCGAAATCCTTCATATTTAAGGACTCGAATTCACCCCTTAGTGTTTGGAGACGCACTTTCTTCACTTTGTCTACGCCTTTGAATGATGCTTGAAGAATTTCCCATGCTTGCTTGGAGGTAGTTGCCGCAGCAACTTTCTCGAACATCTTCTCATCCAAACTTTGATGAATGAGAGTGAGCGCCTTTTGATCCTTCTTCTTGGCGTCATTTGATGTTCCTTCTCCTCCCTCGACGGAGTCCCACACTTCATAGGCTCCAAGTAAGGCTTTCATTCTTATGCACCAATTATCATAATTGTCTTTGGTGATTGATGGAAAAATGAATGGTGTTCCTTTCGTCATTTTATTTATTTTTTTTTTTTTCACTCAAACTTTCGTCTCTCAAAATACAATGGCTCTTGATACCAATTGTTAGAAAATAGAGAACATATAAAATAACACTAAACTCACAAAATATAGAAGTGGAGGAATAAAACTTGATAATATATTATTCTTGATACTTTTTCCCACTCTTACAAATGACTCCAAGACTTGGAGTATTTATACATGAATGACAAACACCCTTCATCTTCATGTAAATAAATATGATAAATCAAGAGACTCAAACTAATTAACTCTATCTAAATAATTAGGACCAACCAAGAGCCCAATTAGAATATGGACCAACAAAAAATATTAAAAGAAAAACTCTTCAAACCCATGCAATGAATTTGGTTTATTATTTTCAACAAGTCCGGCCTAACAAGAGTGTTGCCCTTTATTCCAAAGTCTATATATGTATGTGTATGTATAGAAAGTGATTCACAGTTGTAAAAAAACTAAATCAAAAAACCCGAGTCAACAAAAAGAGAAACATTCTCAACTCACATTCTCCATCAATGACATGACCATGTTTGCTAAACACGGAATAGTAGGGACAAGTGTTTTCAAAATTACCCGAGTTGCAGCAAATACATGCAAATCCACTAACTGTAAATTAGCAAACACCATATTTCCAAACAAATTATTTCTCATTATAAGAAACTCAATAAACACAATTCTTTAACATTTCAGTGAGCTCAACCGACCTGGATAGTCAATTGTATAGATGAAATAGTTACTGCAATAATTATATTTGGATTGCCAGCCCATCGAATCACTGGTTCCATATCGAGTTCCTTCTCATTTGTCTCACAGACTTTAAGACCTGCAAAGAAACATCAAAGACCATTTTGTAGAGATAATTACAAAAATTACCCCTAAAATTTAGTTTAATTACAAAAACCCCAGCTATCTTTCAAAGAAACGAATAACACCCTGACATTTATTTTTGCATTACAAAAGTGCACCCTGAAAAAGGGGGATAAGAGGGAACTATTTGTAAAAGGTAAATCCAAACCTCAAAAGGTTATTGGTAATTTTAAAAGATGTAAGTTTTTTTTTTTTTTTTTTTTTTTTTTTTTTTTTTTTTTTTTTTGTTTTTTGTTTTTAGACTAAACTTCTGGGGTAGCTTTATGAACTCCTATTTTATATCATGTTTTCGAAACAAGTTCTAGATCATGGATGGACTAATCTTGTTCGCACACAAGATATAATTTTCTAGATCACTGATCAGTTAATTTATTCAGACTAAAGCCGTGCATGACTTTTCGCGTGGCTCCGTTTTGTTATATCCATTTTTTTTAGATTTTGAGGGAAAGAGAGAGAGAATTGAATTATTTCTTGTTAGCACTTAGCTTTGACGTAGATTTGACTATTACAAAAATAAGCAATAAAAAACTAAAGTTTATTTAAGTACACCAACTTTAATACTAGCTTCCTAAGAATATTCAAGAAAAAAAATGTGAAATGTAGTAAAACCAATTAGAAACCAATTAACTATGAAAAATATCCAAAGCAATATAAAAAATAAAAATCAACTAACCATAAAAATCAATATAAAAAATAAAAATCAATTAACCATAAAAAAACTAAAACAAAGTAAAACCAACGAGTCAAAATTCTACTTTCGAGCAATGGTTGTATCTAACATGCAGACCCTCCAAGAGTCCGTTCTCAAGATGATCCTTCAACCTTGATGGTTTATTTCAAGCTTAGCCGGACTACTAGTCAAAGTTTCTGCATTGCCAATCTCTACCACTCTTGGCCCCGACCCTAACTCTGTCTCCTCATTTAGCCGAGCGAGTATACCTCATCCCACTTGTAGCCTCTGCAGTTCTCTCACATCCTAAATCATCTTTCAATCTTCATGATTAAAATCTATATCACCACCTCCAACCTGAGCAAACTTTCTAAATACAAGTTTAATATGTATCTTCCAATCGACAATTCATCAAGCCTGCTCGTATTTCCCTTTCCTAAGCTGATAACGATGAGTTACATCCGATATGGTATAAGCTTGGCCTTCTATTGTCACACTTTCACCGCACGGTAAATTCTGCCATTAGAATCAACAGCTATAGTTGAGTCTTAATAAAACACTATTTTCAGTAGGATATATAACAGATGATATCTCTATGGTTCATAAGATTACAGGGGTCTAAAATAAGCCAATTTATAACTACCAAGCTTATATAACAAATGAGACTTCTAAAAAAAGAAAAGGCAATGGCTCAACTTAAAACCCCATCTTGCCTTGCACATGCATATACATCTTTTTAACCTACATAATTTAAATCTAAGATATTATGAACATTAAAATACAAACAGTTGCGCGTGCAATGCTATTAAATGATCATATCTACCACAATTACACCCTAAAATTAAACTAGGAAAAACCAATTTACGTTCTCTCGCCTCATCTCTTTCATCCTCTTAGCAGCATGTGTACAATTGGATGTTTCACCTTAAAAATGAAAATGATGAAAGCCCATTCAAATATAAGTGGAAATTTTCTAATTCTTTATTTATTTCAATTTCTCAATTGATTGCAGATAAGTGAGATAAATAAAATCCAAAATAAATAAGCTTACAGAGGGAAAGCAGCGAGTACCAAGGTTCTTGGGCGGAGGTGTAATTTCAATAAATTTGTAAGGGTAATTGTTTTGACCTCCTCGCTCTTTCTCTTTCTCTTTCTTTCTGCAGATAATTTGCAGCCTCTGCCTATGCTACAATCAATAGCAATTGAAAATGAAGAACCGATAATCAATCGGTATGAAAAGAAGAAACGAATTAAGCAATAGTAGAAATAGTTACACATAAGCAAATGTACCTTACGCAATGTTGAAAAGCTTGAAATCGTAGTCATTGTTCTTCGGTGCGGATTTACGGTTTTTCCTTCTTCTTCTTCTTCTTTTTTTTTTTGCCCTTTCTTAATTCTCCTTTAATCATCTTTCTATAATCAGATGATGAATAGATAGTTTCAAGCGAATCACGGACTCCGCTGAAGATGAAGATTGTGGACTGTTATAATTGGGGGATGAAAACTCAAGAGGAAGAGATGAAGGTGATGGTGACAGGAGGTTTTGGGCTGTGGTGGCGAGCAAAGTGGTATTTAAAATATACGTAATTATTCTAAAACAGGTGTAAAATATACCTTCTAGATTTACGAAACATACTAGAACGATTATAAAATATACCTTTTTAATGTGGTCAGTTTCCAATTTTCCAGAACGTACATTTGTAAATCCGTTCTAGGATTACGACTTTAGTTGCGAGAATGCCACCGAACAGACATTCTAGAAGGTATCCAGTACAACCGTTCTAGAATGTCTGTCCTAGAAAGCTGTTTTTATATTAGTGTTTTTATTGTCTAAAAGTTGAAATTGATCAAGGAATTTATGCCTTTTTCTTATAAATTTAATGAGGCTAACATGCTGGTGGTGAGTTAGCCATCAGATTTATGCGTTTTTTAATTGATAACATACTGATGGTGAGTTTTGGAAAAAAGAAATTTTATTTAGCATATTATGTTGTTTTGTTTTCGTATTCCTGTACCATTATTCCATGATAAGAAATGCTTAGAGGTAGCAAAATTTTTGAAACGGGTGTAATTACTCGTTAGGACTTGAGAAGTGATGATATTCTTATGAGTTACAGGAGTTATTATTTATATAGTAAATAGTTATTTTTTCCATGGACATGTTAAACTTTATATTTTGAGATTGATGTTTGACTGTCAAAAATTAACATTTGCATTTACTTTAATCTTCTATTGTCTTAATTATTAGATTTATGTGGCTAAAAAAACGCATATAGGTGAGGTGTTTTTTTTTAAACAAATTTCCTACAAAAATTCTAACTGAAATTAGCCATTGAAATATTTGAACCCATTCAAAAAAGCATTGGAATATTCCACCAGTAAAATATCTATTGAAATAACTATTGGAATTCCTACAAATAAATCTACTGGAATACCGTTGTAATAAGTTCCAACATAATGGACATTGTGGGAATTGCCTTTGGAATTTGTGTTGGAACTTATCCAATGATTGACAATTCTAACGTAAATTAATAGCATGAATTTTAATTAGAAATTATTTTACATAGGAATATCGTTGGAACTTGGTGATTCCAACGGCACATAACTCGTATTCTAACGGATATTCTCCATTGAAACCCATTAATTTTGTTGTAGTGGCAAGTCATCATCTTATGAATGAACTTGTTTACTAAATCAAGCATCTTGATTTTTCTTGATTTTATTTTTCAGTTTATCTTGAACTCTAAATTTAATGAGATTTACTATTTTTAATAATTGCAAACTTAACATTTAATTTGCAGATGGTATATAATTATGAATTACTTCAACTCCAAATTTAATGGGATTCTAGTATTTTTATAATTTCAAACTTAACATTTAGAGTGATGCTATATATACCAATTTGCTCCGGAGCAACAATATTTTTATAAGGTAAGTAATAATCAATTACAGTTCTAACCTTATTATAATATATAAATTAAAATATAGTAATAAAATCTAACTTTTATATCCATATCTAATTATATATTTTCATAAAATAATATATGATATGTATAGTAAACCTTGACATGAATTAAATATGTAATTAATAACTTAAATAGATTGTTTTAAAGTGGGAGACTTTATTATTGAATAAAAAAAAATCTTTTTAACTTACTTATGTTATATTTTTTTATATAACCAAAGTAAATAAAAAACATGGCTAACAATTAATATGTTATATATATTTATATATATATATATATATATATATATATATAAGTATTTATATAAATACGAGTTTAATACCCGTGTGTTACACGAGATTTATCAAAAGATAAATATAAAAATATTACTATTATAGAGTTTCTAAATCTAAAATTAAGAAAAATTCAAAAGATATTATATTCTCAACTCGTGTCTTTTACAAATGGGTAGTTACTATTTATTAACTACTATTAATTTCTTATTGTTAACTAATTTTTATTTTAATATTTAAAATAAATTCGTTAATAATTTCATATTTAAATAGGTAAATAAATTCAAAACTTGTTACATGCTCAACCTTTATCTAATCTTAGTTAATTAATCATTATTAAATACTTTAATATTTAAATATTTAAATTAAATTCTATAATAATTCTTATTTACATACTTAGAGAAATTCAAAAGATGTTGCATTCGCAACCCATATTGTATTGTATGGGTATCTAATTAATATTTATTAATTATTATTACATAAATTTGTATTTTTATATTTAAATTGAATTCTTTAATAATATTTAGTTGCATACTTAGATTATTGAAGTAACTCATCATTTAATTATATTATATATTTTAAATTTTATTCTAAATAAAATGTATTTAGATTATTAATAACTAATTAAGTTTGTTTGTAATAAAATTATCTTATAAGTAAATTTCTTTTAATTAAGATAAGTATTTGGATTTTTTTTCTAATTATATACTTCTTATATATTTATATTAGAAGAATAAAAGAAAATATTGAATTAGATAAAATATAATCAAAGGAAAATATTAAATTAGGAAAAAATATATATATATATAAAAAAAGATTAAGTTAGACAAAATGAGAGAGTATACCATGGACCCAGGTGCGCCCTATAATTTAATTTATCATCGCATATAACTGACATATATCATCACATATAACTGGTACATATTATCACATATAACTGATATATATCATCACAAATAATTAAAATCTAAAATCTAAAATCCTAGAATTAAAGAAATAAACCTAAAACAAAAAACTAAACCCTAAAAATGGAAAATTAATCCCTAAAATGAAAAACTAAACCCCGAAATTGAATATTAAACTCTAAATCCTAAACTTCTATCATATATTATCACATATAACTGGCACATATCATCACATATAATCAACACATATCATCGCATATAACTGGTACAATGATAGATTTTTGTCGAGACCCTAAAATTGGAAATTAAATAAAATAATAATAAACTAGACCTAAAATAAAAATTAAACCCTAAAAATGGAAAACTAAACCCTAAAATGGAAAAGTGAACCCTGAACTTTAAAACTTTGTCACATATCATCACATATATATCATCTCGTATAACTGTCATATATCATCACGTATAACTGAATGATAATAATTTTTACAGGGTGTACCTAGCAAGGTGCACCCAGGTGCACCTAATAAAATGCCAGACAAAATAAAAGATCGTATTCTCAACTATCTATGACTAATCACTATTTATTAACTATTATTAAATAATCTTATATTTAAATTGAATTCATTAACAATCTTATTTACATACTTAAAAATTTTCAAATGTTGTCACGTTCTCAACCTTTGTCTAATATCTTTTAATTAATAACATTTATTGTTATTGTGAAATACTTTTATATTTATTTTCTTATTTTAAGTTTGTTAATAATTTCAGTTACTTAGAAAAATTCAAAATATAACATATTCTCAACATGTATCGTATTGTACCGGTGTCTAGTCAATATTATTAAGTGTTTTTATAATTTTATATTAGAATAATGAAAATTTTGAATTAGGCAAAATATAATTAAAGAAAAATAATAAATAGAAAAATACAATAAAATGAAGATGTTAAGTTTGAGAAATAAGGAAATATATATAATTAGGTAAATATTAGAAATCTTATATTATAGTAAGTTTTCAGATTTTCAAAAGTCGCCAAGGAAGCATTCGCACCACTAGAAAATTACACGCCAAGTAAGCATCCACAACACGTAGGATACATATATATATATAGTATTTAAAATATGCGATTATATAAACTCCATTATAATTATATAAATTACGAATTATATTAAATTAAATATAATTGATTTAAATTACTATACATTGAGTTTACAATGGTACTTTGTAAAGATTGTTAACAATAAAAAATAACTACTAATATTTACATACTTATTAAAATATTATTTATAATAACCCTCATATATAAGTAGAATTTAATATAATTCCAATATAAATCACGCTACATACAAAGTTCTTTTAATGATACATTAACAATAATAATAAATAATATAATAATAATATTTTATATATCTAATTAAGATATAACTTAGATTTCTATGAAAATATACTAGTAATATTTTAAATTAATATATTACATTTGAAGTTATATTTTTATGGAATCAGATAAATAAATAAAAAATTATAAAATTAGATAAATAAAAAATGTACTCCCTCCACCCCAAAAAGATAGGCTTACGGTTATTTAACACAATTTAAGAAAATGTTGGTTAATATAGTTAAAGTATTCCAGTATACCCCTAAAGTTATATAATTATTTATTCATTGTTACTCAATTTTCTTAAAATTCATCTAAGAAAGTGGTATAGTGTGCTAATTATAGGGATACATATGGAAATAAAAACAAGTTTAATAACAAGTTTATTATTTTGTGACATCCAAAATTGCAACCAAACATATCCTTTTGGGACGGATGGAGTTTTATTAATTCTAAAACACTAATAATATGTTTTAAAATAAGGAAAATCCAAAAAAAATATAAGATTTTATAAAATATTTTGGAATCAGAATAAAATAAAATAAAATATAATTGATTTTCAATTAACATAATGTACTAATTCATTAAAAACTTGTTGATTTGTATTGAATATGAATAAAAAATATATGTAATAATTAATTTTCTAATCATACAAAAAAAATCTCTCTATATACTTTAATCGTGATAATTAATTAAATTTTAATATATAATACTAATTCATATCGAGTCATCTAATTAAATATTGATTTGAAATATTAATTTCAAATAAAATATAACATCTTTTGGATTTTTATAAGTATGTGAATAAAATTATTAATAAATTTTATCTAAATATTAAAATACAAAATAAATCAATAATAATAATAAATAATAATTATCCGAAACCGATAAAATGCGATTAAGGTAGGGAATATATAATCTTTTAAAATTTTCTAAGTACATAACTAATAAGTATTAACGAGTCTAATATAAAATTCTAATAATAAGATTTGATAAATAGTTATTTGACACCGGTACAACGCACATGTTGAGAATATGACAACTTTAGCATTTTTATAATATGTAAATAAAATTATTATTGAGTTTAATCTAAATATTAAAATATAAAATTAGTTAATAATAATATTAATCAATAACTAATGATTAGAAAATGATATAAAACACAAGTTGAGAATATATATATATATATATATATATAATATAAGTGAACATATTTTTAAATTTATGTAACTGCTTTTCAATTATATATATAATAATAAATCTTTATTAAATAATTTTAATTGTTCAGTGAATACATATTTTAAGGTTTATATAATACATAAATATAAAAATATTAATACTTAAAATTTTATTAAATAATTAAAAAAAGTTACATAAATAAAAAAGTTCTAAATAATAAATTGGTATATATATATATATGTGTGTGTGTGTGTGTGTGTGTGTACGCGCACGCGAGTGAGCGAGAGACAAGATTGAACATTATATTATTTTTAAATTACAATATATTGAGTTTGCAAAGAATGATGTTAATAATGAAAAATAAATTACTAATATTTATATATTTAAAATATTGTTATAATTATATTTTGAATACTGAATATATTATAAAGTTATTATATAGCAAAATAATTTTCTTGTAAAATTGAATTTAGTATATTTCTAATAATAAATTATTATATATTTATTGTCAAATAAGTGTACTCCACCGTTCATCCATATTATTATCTTTTTTATAACCATATTCTTCATTTGCTCAACATTTACAATGAATAGCAATTTGCAAATATATATGTACAAACTGATAAACAAAAATATATTAATAGAATATTAATTCATCAAAATTTTAATATCTTGTTAAATTATAACTAAAGTCAAATTCATGTATTTTTCTTAAATGTGAAAAGAATCAATTAAACTCAAAGACCATTTGAATAAATTTATAAAACTGTAATTATATTACTCTTAAGAATATTTACAATATTTTTATAGCCAGTTTGATTTTCGCGCACCTAAGGCGCTTCTGGCCTAATGTAACATTTGGACGATACCTTCTTTCTAATTTATTTGGACAAGAATATCTTAACATAAAACATTAATAATGAGAAATAAATTATAGATATTTTATATATTTTCAATAAAATCAATATATATATATATATATATATATATATATATATATATATATATATATATATATATATATATATATATATATATATATATATATATTAAACTAAATTACTATTTGATAGTAGTTATATACTGTTAGTAAGAGTTACCTATCAATTCCAAATAAAATAAATATTAAATAATTTTAATGTATTATATTTTTTTATTAAGTTGAAAACATCTGAATATAAGTTTAGAAGTTCAATTTATACATTTTCTCAACAATATTAATAAAAGAATCTTTTAAAAAACAAAGACAAAATACCTCAATAATATTAATAAATTGTATTTACAAAAAATAAAAAGAACGACTAAGAAAAGGAATACATGGAACAATTTGTAATAAAATAATTTGCTCCGCAGCAATATGCTTAAAAGAAAAACAAATAAAAAAGAGACTTAGGAATGAGAGTTAAATTAATAAAAAAATTTATTGATTGAGTATATTTAGATATTTTAATTATTTCCTTTAATTTGTTTCCATAAATAAAAAGATATTAAATCTGTATCCATAATAATTAATAAATGACAAATAAGTAAATATAAAATTAGAAAAGTAATGAACTTACCTAAGAATCCTTATTAATCATTCAAATTATATTTTTATCCTTCTTGCTCCGGAACAAATTGCTTCGTGTAAACTTATTGTAACATTTAATCTGCGAAGGGCATATAATTATGAATTACTTCGGTTATCATAAAAAAGAATTCTAACCAAATTATAGCTTAAAACACCTGAAGAGAAAGATAAGTAGGTCTATTATGAAACTGTTTCGCGGGGAGAATCCATGACTCGTGAGAATTAAAAACATTCTTGTTCAAATATTACATTTTTATACATTAGTTTATATATTTTTGTTTTAAATAATACTTGATTCTCTTTAACCAATAAATATGGGAAAATTTCATTTTTGGTATTTTATGTTGGCCACTTTCCAGAAAAGGTGCGTGATGTTGGTCAACATCAAACTACATACATTATGTTGGCAAATTCATCAAATTGGGTACAAAAAAAGCCCAATCGAGCTTTGATGCTTAAGTGGCATGATCTAAACACTACCTATCATTTTTTATTAAAATCAAAATTATAAACGAAAATAAAATAAGTGAATCCCTATTTTACCCTCATGTACACTGTTGGGCTTACAGGTGTCCGTTCATTTCCCACACTCAGTGAAATCCCAAATCACTTTCCCATCCATTGAAGATCCCGTCCTCAAGCCTAAATCTGCGAAGTTTCACCCAAAGATCCAGTGCAAGAAGATAATTGAAATATACAATCCATTTGTCTTCGTGATTCGGACGCGAACATGAGGCGTAGAGATCCGGGTAAGATCCAACTGCAAAAATCGATTATTGAGAACAAGGGATTTAATTTGATTCTTGAAGTTTTGAAAAACTGGTAGAAATCAGAATCGAGGCAAATCGCGGCCGCCACGATTTTCTACCTCTCATCGTCTCACGAAACCCGTAAGATGATCGGAGAGAATAAGGAGACTATTCCTTCTTTGTTGGAATTGGTCAAAGACGGGACGTCTTGCGGTAAGAAAAACTCGGTGGTTGCTATATTTGCTTCATTATTTTATAATAGGAACCGGCAAAAGGCATTAGCGGCCAGTGCGGTGCCGGTACTATTAGGTTTACTAGAGTCGTCCGAAAGAGTCGAGCTGAAGACGGACACATTAGCCGTTTTGTCTGCTTTGGCCGATAGTGTTGATGGGTCGTCGGAAATTGTGCGGGCCCCGACTTTGGATTTAACTTTGGGGTTGTTGCATTCTATAGAAACGCGTGCGGGTAAAGAGTACTGCGTTTCGATTTTGCATTCTTTGTGTGTAAACTGTGGGCCAGACGTTGTGAGTGTGATGGCTAATGATGCGTCACTTATGTCAGCACTTTACGCGCTTCTGGCGGAGGGGACGAGTCATGCCGGTAGAAAATCACGGTCGTTGATTAAGATTTTGCAGAGGTTTTGTGAGACGAGGTCGTCTCGGTTGATCAAAGAGATGAGGCAAGAACGATTTGTCGACGCGTGGTGAAGCTTTGAAAATTTTATAGTGTTTTTTTTTTTTATATATGTTTGTTTTCTATTTTTTTAGTATATATAGGTTGATTTGGGAGGCATTGGCTTGATTTTTGGGAGCTAAAAGGCCTTCAAGATCCTTTAATGTGGATCTTTTTCTTTTTAATATAGATAGATAAGTTATAAGATTTATGCCTGTGTCAATTCTTTATTGTAATAATATAGTGTGTAATGTTTGGCTTGTGTTAATATGCGGCCCAAATGAAGTTGAGATAAGGCCCAATTAGCAATCTCTTCCTAACCCTTATGCACCCAGCCCAACACCCTCCAGGATGGTACCCTGAGGAGAGCCCTCCCAACCCAGTTGACCCGTCTCTTGGCTGATCTGGACCGTTGACCCCACTTGATAAAAAGGGTTTCCTAACCCTAATGCTCCAGCCACTTTCTTCTCCCTCTCGGTTTTGCCTTCCCCGATTGCYATGGCTTTCTGTTGCTATCCCTCCGCTCTCTCTCTTTTCCGTCCCACTATAAAGGCCCGAGCGTTTTTTGTTGAGGGATACGTAGCGACTACAATCTATATCCTTTATGGGTTTTTCGTTTATTGTCTTGTCYATTATATAACAACCGAAGGGGGTTTGAAGGGTCTTTGGGCYGCTCTCCGGGAGCTYCTACCGGTGGTGTGGGCTGGTGGCRGTCCCGTATCCTTACGGCCAAGTTGTCGTGTTTTGTTGCAAGCAAAAAGGAACAGATATGGATCCCTGAGCCGGATCGTTTATGATCTTCCCCTGGTGCTGTGTTCGATCCTCAACCGACGACGGACGGCGGCTTCTTGCTGTTCTCGGACTATCGACACATAAAAGGCGGTAATCGTTCTAATTGTTCAATTTAACTCTTAATCCCGTTTGTAATCGGTGGATTGGGTTTCAAATTGCAGGGAGCTGCTGCCAGGTAGAACTCGGGCCCGGAAGGCTGCTGTCAAGCGAAGAAGAAGGCGGTTCCGGGCCGGGCTGGACAGAGGAGTTTGGAGCTTCCGGGCTTGGAAACGGACTGAAGTTGCTGCGACGGGCAAATTACGGACAGTTGGATTGCTGTCTGGGCCTATTTGACGATAAACGAAATGAAGACGACGCTTCCGCTGCGACCGAACAGCGGGTACCGGACGGCGAGCATCCACAACAGTGGTATCAGAGCGCTCGTCGTCCACCGCTCCGGTGGATTGGGGTCCCTACGTGGGGTCCCGCTCTGGTAAAGAGGCTGAACCTCTCGTTTTTCGATTCGTAGTATAAATACCGCTTGTAGCGGCTTTAATTGCTTGGGATCTAGCTGGTAGATGCTAGGTTAGTTCTAGGTTATTCGAACGTGCTACGTGCTTGCTTTGTGCTTTCGTTGACTTGCTTTTGTTGAATTATCCTGCTGCCGTGCTGCCGTTGAATTACTCTGTTGAATTATCCTGTTGATTACGTGCCATTTATCGTATCTCGTTAATTAGTTTTTCGTTTTATTGATTGGTTCGTAATTTGCTTTGTGCATGTTGTCGATTGATATTTTTGACTGCCTCGTTATTGTGCTTTGTGCATTTTACTTGAAACTTCATGTTTTCTTGTGTCGTTTTTTCAAAAACTTTCGTGTTTTAAAAATGACGTCTCTTTCTTCTGTTAACTTGGCTCCGTTTGGCGGAAAAGGTGATTTTCAAATTTGGCAACAAAAAATGAAAGGTATTTTGATTTAACAAAGAGTGTTTAAAGCGATTGATTCTTCTTTTACTACGGGTACTACCGCCGAGAAAAAAGCCGAACTTGATGAATTTGCGTATTCGTCTATTATTTTAAATTTGTCTGACTCTGTGTTACGCAAATGTGATAAACTTGATTCTGCAAAAGAACTTTGGGACAAATTAGAGGAGCTTTATACCGAAACGTCTTTGCCGAGTAAATTGTTTTTACTTGAAAAGTTTTTTAGATTTAAACTCGATTTGTCAAAAGATATTGATAATAATCTTGACGTTTTTACGAAACTTGTTTTGGATATAAAACAAACCGGTGACAAACACATTGATGATTATTCCCCTATTGTGCTTTTAAATGCTATTCCTGATTCTTATAGTGACGTGAAATCTGCTATTAAGTATGGAAGGGATCAGGTAAGTCTTGACACGGTAATAAATGGCTTGAAAAGTAAAGAATTAGATTTAATAGCTAATAAGGAAAGTAATGGTCATGAGGAGGTTAATTTTGTTAGAGGTAGGTCGAATAATCGTTTTCAAAACCCTAATCAAAATAACCAAAATTTTCAAAGTTTTTCTAAAATGAAGGGCAAAGGCAAGAGTAGGTCTAAATCTCGTCCAAGTGGTCGCAAGTGTTATAACTGTGGTGATCCTAATCATTATATTAAAGAATGTCCCAAGAAAAACAAACAACAACAATCTGATCATGCCAATTTGGTGTCTTGTAATGAGAATATGGGTGATGTTTATATGGTTATTGAGTCTGATGAAATGCATGATAATGTGAACTCTGTGCGGTCTAATCTATGTGATAATGAGTGTCTTGTTGATTCTGCATGCACGTTTCATATGTCTCCTCATAAACGTCTATTTTCAAATTACAAAGAAGTTGAGCATGAGCACGTTTCTATGGTGAATAAGAAAGTATGCAATGTTGTTGGTTTGGGTGATGTTTGTTTAAAGTTTGATTCTGGTTATGCTTTAACGCTTAAGAATGTGCGTTATGTGCCTGAGTTATGTTATAACCTGATATCTTGTGCTGCTCTTGAGGTTGATGGGTTAGAAGGTAGGTGGGGGGATGGTGTTATGAAAGTTATGAAGGGTTCTCGTATTATTTTCAAAGCTGAAAAGCGGCAAAATTTATATATTTGCACTGTTTTTGACTGTGAATCCATTCCAAATTATGCGAACTCTGTGCTTGCTGATCGTACTAAATTTTTAGATGTGCGTTTACATTGTATTCGTGACATTGTTGCTGATCGTGTTAGCGATCTTGAGAAAATACCATCCGAGTACAACCCTGTCGATATGAACATCGATATGAACACTAAGTGTTTGCCCGCGAGCAAATTACGAACGTGTTTGAACATTTTGACACGGCCGATTAGGCCGCGACAGTAAGTGGGAGGTAAGGCGTATTTGTTAAATACGCAATTTCGTTGTTCTTTTCTTGGTATCTGTGATAACTTTCCCGTTGAAATTTTTTGTTTGTGCAGGTACCGAGACGACGATGATGAGAATCCTATGGTATCCTAAGCAACAGACCGGCATCTTGGCTAGTTTTGGGCCGAGGTGGGGATTGTTAATATGCGGCCCAAATGAAGTTGAGATAAGGCCCAATTAACAATCTCTTCCTAACCCTTATGCACCCAGCCCAACACCCTCCAGGATGGTACCCTGAGGAGAGCCCTCCCAACCCGGTTGGTCCGTCTATTGGATGATCTGGACCGTTGACCCCACTTGATAAAAAGGGTTTCCTAACCCTAATGCTCCAGCCACTTTCTTCTCCCTCTCGGTTTTGCCTTCCCCGATTGCGATGGCTTTCTGTTGCTATCCCTCCGCTCTCTCTCTTTTCCGTCCCACTATAAAGGCCCGAGCGTTTTTTGTTGAGGGATGTAGCAGCGACTACAATCTATATCCTTTGTGGGTTTTTCGTTTATTGTCTTGTCGATTATATAACAACCGAAGGGGGTTCGAAGGGTCTTTGGGCGGCTCTCCGGGAGCTGCTACCGGTGGTGTGGGCTGGTGGCCGTCCCGTATCCTTACGGCCAAGTTGTCGTGTTTTGTTGCAAGCAAAAAGGAACAGATACGGATCCCTGAGCCGGATCGTTTACGATCTTCCCCTGGTGCTGTTTTCGATCCTCAACCGACGACGGACGGCGGCTTCTTGCTGTTCTCGGACTATCGACATATAAAAGGCGGTAATCGTTCTAATTGTTCAATTTAACTCTTAATCCCGTTTGTAATTTGTTGCTTGGTTTTCAAATTGCAGGGAGCTGCTGCCAGGTAGAACTCGGGCCCGGAAGGCTGCTGCCAAGCGAAGAAGCAGGCAGTTCGGGTCGGGCCGGGCTGGACAGAGGAGTTTGGAGCTTCCGGGCTTGGGACAAACGTGAGCTGACCGTGACAGTTGCATGGACTAGACGGGGCTAATTACGGACAGTTGATTTCATGTCCGGGCTTTTGACTAACGAATTACGAAGAGTTCGACGCTTCCGCGTGCGACCGAAAAGCGGGTACCGGACGGCGAGCATCCACAACCAGGGACTATAAACAAGAGCGTGCCACCCTCGGTGGACTAAATTGGGTTCTTTTTGTTGCTGTTTAGGATAATCGCAGTGAAATTGAGAAGAAGAATTGGGACGAGAGTTGATATGTGAATGTGAATAATCCAGCAAAATGAGGGGTAATGTTGGTATTTAGGGTGAGTGTGATTCGTTTATAATTTTTAATTTTAAATAAAAAATGATAGAGTAATGTTTAGATCATGCCACGTAATCATCAATAGCCCGATTGATTTTTTTTGTACCCAATTTGATGAATTTACCAACATAATGTATGATGCTGGCCAACAACACGTACCTTTTATAGAAAGTGGGCAATAAGATTTCCCCCGATAAATATTATTTGTTTTAAGTTATATGACCGTCTCATCAAGCGGTTTTTTTTTTCGATCAGCTCCTAATCACGATTGTTTGGTTTGTAAGATAGGATTGGAAAAATATATTCGTCTCTTGTCAATTTCGTAACAGGTCGTGTTAATAATTGAATGTATTAGTTACTGATCATGATTGTTGGAATTAAGTGGTGGTTGTTCGATTTCAAAACATTATATTTTTTTAATTTGTGCATCTCACATGGTTATCATTATTTATCGAAATAATTATGTCTCTTGCCTACAATTACGTCGCCGTTTGACTGGAGTCGTGTGATTTGATGATTTGTTTGAATAGTTTTTCTTTATATGTCGTGAAGAATATATTCGAGTGATTTTAATACTTGCATGATTTGCTTGAATAATTTTTCTTGATATGTTGTGAAGAATATATTCGCGTGATTTTAATTAATTGCTTTTCTCTCTATTCAATTTGAAATTCTTAATACTTACGGGTACGAAATCAAAAATCAACTCGATTATATATGGATAAGAAAGTAACAAAAAAGGTAAAACATTCTAGGTCCCGATAGGTTAATAAAATGATAATATACTTTTATGGTTATTATGTAATTATGGAAAGTAAGAATTATAATATGAGATATTTCATAATTGTAGAGATTGAGTATAATCTTATAAACTATATAGGGGGAATTGCCAAATACTCCCCCTAGAAAAATGTGTTTGTCAAATACCCCAACTAGTTTTAAAAAATGCCAAATACTCCATACATAATTGTATAATTACCAATTTGGCCTTCCTTACAATTACACCATCAGATTACCAAACCTACAAACACAAGCCACAACCGTCTCAAGCCGCAACCAAAGTCATCTTTTTCTGGGACGATGATGGAGGAATCTTCACCGCCAGGACCCGAACACCACCGCCGAATTGTCGGCGCCTTCGCCGAATTGTCGTGGCTTCACTGCCGGTCTCCATCGCCGCCGACTGTTACGCCTGGTCTGCTCAACACTGCTGCCGTCGGAGAAGGTGAAGAGGAGCGTCGCCTCGCCGGTTGCTGCCAGATGCCGCCGTCGATGCCGCCATGGTTCGGTAGTCGGATTGCCACCGCCGATTTGCTGGTGCTTTCCCGATTTTGCCTATTTCCGAATTTTGGGGGAGATCATTTCAAAGGTCATTTTTCATTTTGTTTGATGTTTGCCTTTTAACTATTCTACTTGCAGTTGCAGATATCGTTAGCTGCTTGCCTGCATCATTCTGATTTTTATTTTTTTATTGTTTTGCGATCACTGATCGTTTCCATCTACTGCTTGAATTAATTTGGATCATTTTTTTTCAATTTGTTTGAATTTTTAATTTGGGGAAAAGAAATTACATACGAAGCATATATGTATTTGTAAATATCAATTAATCTGAAACAGTGAATCAATACAGTTTATCTGGGTAAAAAAAACATTCATGTCTTTTTTCACTCGCACTTGATCCCATTTTCCTTCCCAGATTCTATCTCAGTTGACACAGAAGAAGATGAATCAGAATCAATCGTTTTCTCGGTTCCAAGTTCCTGTTTGACTTGGGACTGAAGGCTTAAAGTGCTGGGCGTTAAATTATTGATCTGGATCTGATTGATGGTGACTTTTTCGGAATTGATTTCTGTTTGACTTGTGAAGAAATATCCAAAAACGACTCGCGATTTTGATCCTCTGATTCCTTACATGGCGATCACCTACTTTGACCGATTCTATTCAGGAAACAATGATTTTCTTGTCGAGTTCGAATTTCTTCACTCTTTGTTGATTGCGTTTTTCAATTTCCCCTTTCATTTGTACGATTGTGTGTGCTTCTTTAATTAACAAGTTGATTTAAGGTTAAATCTGAAATCTCTGGTCAGCGTGTGCTTCAAACCACTGGGGATACTAGAAACAGAGAGCTATTTGCGATTTATTGCCTCACCATCGCTTGGAAGCTCCGGGACAAATCCTTTGTGCTCGGAAGTTTCCTGGTAATTTAACTCTAATAATTTTTTATTTTAGGCTTCGAAATCTGTGTTTGCAGTCGG
>BMAC01000651.1:347027-370738 GCA_014905375.1 Phtheirospermum japonicum | reverse complement strand
CGTCTCAAGCCGCAACCAAAGTCATCTTTTTCTGGGACGATGATGGAGGAATCTTCACCGCCAGGACCCGAACACCACCGCCGAATTGTCGGCACCTTCGCCGAATTGTCGTGGCTTCACTGCCGGTCTCCATCGCCGCCGACTGTTACGCCTGGTCTGCTCAACACTGCTGCCGTCGGAGAAGGTGAAGAGGAGCGTCGCCTCGCCGGTTGCTGCCAGATGCCGCCGTCGATGCCGCCATGGTTCGGTAGTCGGATTGCCACCGCCGATTTGCTGGTGCTTTCCCGATTTTGCCTATTTCCGAATTTTGGGGGAGATCATTTCAAAGGTCATTTTTCATTTTGTTTGATGTTTGCCTTTTAACTATTCTACTTGCAGTTGCAGATATCGTTAGCTGCTTGCCTGCATCATTCTGATTTTTATTTTTTTATTGTTTTGCGATCACTGATCGTTTCCATCTACTGCTTGAATTAATTTGGATCATTTTTTTTCAATTTGTTTGAATTTTTAATTTGGGGAAAAGAAATTACATACGAAGCATATATGTATTTGTAAATATCAATTAATCTGAAACAGTGAATCAATACAGTTTATCTGGGTAAAAAAAACATTCATGTCTTTTTTCACTCGCACTTGATCCCATTTTCCTTCCCAGATTCTATCTCAGTTGACACAGAAGAAGATGAATCAGAATCAATCGTTTTCTCGGTTCCAAGTTCCTGTTTGACTTGGGACTGAAGGCTTAAAGTGCTGGGCGTTAAATTATTGATCTGGATCTGATTGATGGTGACTTTTTCGGAATTGATTTCTGTTTGACTTGTGAAGAAATATCCAAAAACGACTCGCGATTTTGATCCTCTGATTCCTTACATGGCGATCACCTACTTTGACCGATTCTATTCAGGAAACAATGATTTTCTTGTCGAGTTCGAATTTCTTCACTCTTTGTTGATTGCGTTTTTCAATTTCCCCTTTCATTTGTACGATTGTGTGTGCTTCTTTAATTAACAAGTTGATTTAAGGTTAAATCTGAAATCTCTGGTCAGCGTGTGCTTCAAACCACTGGGGATACTAGAAACAGAGAGCTATTTGCGATTTATTGCCTCACCATCGCTTGGAAGCTCCGGGACAAATCCTTTGTGCTCGGAAGTTTCCTGGTAATTTAACTCTAATAATTTTTTATTTTAGGCTTCGAAATCTGTGTTTGCAGTCGGTTGTAATTTTTAGATATAATTATGATATGTTTATTTATTTTACCTAAAATATTATAAATAAATTATAAATTAATATAAATAATTAAATAATCAAAAATAACTTAATATAAATAAATAGTATGTATTGGTTAGGGTTAGGGTTACAATATTCGTATTTTGCAATTTAGGGAAAGGCGTCCCGGCCCAAAAACGTAAAGATTTTTGAAAGTGTACTATTTCTATAACTTTGAATAAAAAATATATTATTTATTTAAGAAACCCAACTCAAGCAGTCTGTTTGTAATTATAAATTCACAAACGGAATAAATTTGTTGGTAAAATAGCAACAATAATTTTCCGTTGGTAATTATAGTTTCCGTCGTTATTTTACCAACAGCCTAGCTAATATTTTTACTAACGGAATAATCCGTTGGCATTATTTTCAATGTATTTTTTATTTTTTTAATTCTTAGATTTTCTTGTAAATTTACACTAAATAATTCACAATAATAACCGAGATTTAAAAGATAACTGAAACTATATATTAAATTCCAAACGCCAATATTAAAAATAACGAACGTCAATATCTAAATAACATCATATCCGAAATACCAAACAACGATATCTAAAGCACACGTGATATCCAAAATATCCAAACATTAATCACCAAATACACACATTGTTAAATTTGAAGGTCTATGATTTTAAAAATAAGTCTCAGTTTTACAATGTTGTTAATCACTGTTTAACAACATCAGTTAACAACATCGACCAGAGTAAAGAAAATATATGCAGCGGAATTAAAATACGAGAACACGATTGAACAAATTCAGTTCACAAGTAAAAGTACTTGTGAACTTGGGTGTACAAATTCGAAAACTATATTACTTTCTTGTTCACGCTCAATACAAAAATATAAAGTAATATATGAAAACTAAATATCAATAAATTTGATACTAAATACTTGTTGTCGGAATGGCAAGATCTTCTCCGTCGATCACGAAACTTCGAAGAGCTTGTTAATCACGATCAATGGCTCCAAGTAGTTCTTCGTGTTCTTCCTTGCTTTGCCGTGCGTCTTGCGTCGTCCTTCTCTCCTCAAAATCCCGTGCTTAAAAATCGTCTATACAAGCTTTAGAATTCTTTGTCTTAAATAGACAATCCTAGAATCCTAAACTAGGTAAATACCTAAAAACAAATCCTAATCACAATCTCGAAATAATTAAAGTCTTGTACATAAACTAGGAAACACAATATACTCCTAAATCTAGTTTCCTAACTTATTTTGTGCCCAAGAAAGGCAAACAACTAAATAACGAATTAATCCCAAGAATAAATTCCTCAACAATCTCCCCCTTTTGCCTTTTTGGACAAAATACCCAAGACGCATGAAAATGATCAAAAGACTAAAAACTCCCCCTGAATTAGAAACTCCCCCTAAATGAAGTAACCAATAATCACATTCATAGCAGCGTCTTCTACATTCTTCTCCCCCTTTTTGTTCTGAAAGCAAAAGGACCTCAACAAACGAGTCCCGAAGCGCATGGTGATGTGCAACCTGGTTGTCAAACAAAGTAATCCGGGCTCGGACAAACGGACCAGAAAAATAAACCATGTTGGTACTGATGTTGGGAATACCAGAACCAACATCATACATGACACCAGCTCGAAGAGGCGCCTTGGTGCCTAAAGAAGGTAATCACGTTCTGCTTCACGAAAACACCAATGGGGGATTCGACGCTCAGCAATCAAGCCTCGATTTTGAAATCCCAATAACAGCTCTTCATCTTCACTCGCCAAGAACCTCGTGGAGAGTGGTTCCATGTCTTCAATCTCGACGACTTGAGACGGAGCCTCATCAGAGCTAGCAGAGTGGTCGGAGGCAAAATTTGACATTAGTGCACTGGCAGATGGAACATTGTCAGAATCGAAGCTTGGAGGAGAGGCAGGATTGTCTGTGGGGGATGTTGGTTTCAGTATCACAACACCAGAACCAACATCAACTGACACGGCAGATTTGGACTTCTTCTTTTCTCTCTTTGGGTGGAATTTTCTTATTAGCTAGACGCAAAGTATGTTTCTGGAGCTTTGCTGGGTGATGGTGAATTCGATATTCTGCAAGAGACTGAAAACAACTACAAACAAAAAAATCGAGTGTCGCAGGCAGTAAAATTTGGAGAAAGAAAAAGTAAAATTAAGAAAATAACTCCCCCACTCTTTCTCAAAATAAGACACACGATCTCAACTCAACTACTCCATCATCTCAATTTTGGAAATAAAAACCACAAATCCCAACTACAAATTAAAACCGAGATAGAGCTAGATTTTTATAAACCATCACCATAGTTGAACAAAGCCTTTGCAAAGTAATTTTTCACTCACTAAATCAATATCTTTATTACATGTCCAACCGTTCGATTATAACACCACTGAACCACGCGGTTAGCAAGATTCAAAACAAGATTAAGAGAATTCAAGATAGACACGAGCACAAACAACAGAACGCACAGCAAAATGGCATATTCACAAAGTATGAATGTCCTACGGGATGCCTAAAAATCATGACCTAAAAGGTTAAAACATAACACTTTATGATTTCAGTGACTTGATCCAATGTTGCTTTTTATTGCTAACAACAGTATAAACCAACATTTCCTCAGGTGAAGTCAATGGAAATTTACCCCTTAACCCAAGTTAATGACTACGTCAAGATCTCTCAAGAAGCTAATATTTAAAGATTGGATCATTTTGTATCCAGATTTTCTTCATCCTTGAAGGGATTTGAATCTTTTAATCTTCAGCAATTGCTGTTAAAAACCTCTTATTTTTGGACCTGGGAGAAAACCTGTTTCTGCGGATAAATCCCACAATCATCTAATTGAAGAGGTTGGTTCTTTCTGCCATTACTTTTATTGCAACACAGGACCTTATTGCACTTTCAATCAAACGCAATGCATTATGATTATGTATGAAAAGAAAGATAAAAAATACATGCAAAAGTATACAGATGTTGTGACTTATGTTGATAAGAGGTGTCACAACATCACAAACCAATATTGGTTAGACAATGCACATACCGAGATCTCTTCTCAAACGAGAGAAGGTCTCGTAATCTAATGCCTTCGTGAAGATGTCAGCAAGATGATTGACTGTTCCTATATGCTCAAGGCTAACTATCTTCCTCTCAACCAAATCTCGAATAAAGTGGTACCTTATGTCAATGTGTTTGATTCGAGAAAGTTGGACCAGATTTTTCGAGATATCAATGGCACTGGAATTGTCACAAAGCACAGTCAATGTTCTTCTATGTAGACCGTAGTCCTCTATCATTTGGTTCATCCATAATAACTGTGTACAAGCACTTCCAGCTGCAATATACTCGGCCTTAAGAATATCCTCTACTCGCTTGGGCTCTATTTTGGAAAAATACAAAGATTCTCGAGTTTTAGAATAATTCGTAAACAAGCAAACAAACCTTACCATCTCTTTGAAATTTATTTATCGTTTTCTTGTAGTTCTTTCATAGAGATCTCTAATGATTTGGCTTATAGGACGATTCTTCTGAATTCTTGAAGGAATATTTCTCTGATTCAGATCAATGGGTTCAGCTGGATTCTCCACACTTGGATTAGAATCTGATTTTGCGGCAGCTAGAGTTGATGTTGTTATCCCCGTATCAACATTGTTACCAACATCACTCAAATCTCTGGGTTCAGCACCTGCATCTATGTTTTCAATACCTGCATTTTCATCTACAGGAAGTGTGACATTATTTTGAGGATTTTGATCATAAACTAGATCATCCTCCTCAGCAGGTTTAATACCACTCATCAAATAATCAAACTTGACGTTAACCGACTCAATCACGCAACACGTTCTAAGATTAAACACTCTATATACATGACTATTTCGAGAGTATCCCATGAAAACACATTTATCACTCTTTGAAGCAAGATGATTTCTATCATTTAGCACATAACAAATGCACCCAAAAATATGAAAATCACTCAAATTTGGCTTTTTATCCATCAATAATTCATAGGGAGTAACACAAGATCCTGGTCTAAAATACACCCTATTAATTATATGGCATGCAGTGTGCAATGCTTCTGCCCAAAAACGTTTAGTAACCCCATTTGAAATAAGCATTGTCCTAGATATTTCTATAAGAGATCTATTTTTGCGTTCGACTATCTTATTTTGTTGGGAGGTGATGGGTGAAGAAAACTCATGAGTTATACCAACATTTGAACAATATTTTGAAAAGGATTCATTCACAAAAAAACTTCCATGATCAGACCTTATTCTACCTATACTCACACCAAAACTTACATACAACTTTTTTGCAAGTCTTTTAAATGCTTCGAAAGTCTCAGATTTTTCTTTTAAAAAATCTACCCAAGTAAAGCGGGAAAAATCATCTACAAGCACAAGAACATACCTTTTACCACCAAGGCTCTCAACTTCAAGTGGTCCCAAAAGGTTCATATGAAGGAGTTCGAAACAATATGAGGTAGTGAGACTTTGTACTATTTGATGTGGCACCCTGACTTTCTTACCTTTCTGGCATGCCTCGCAAACTGGAATGTTTTTTGTGTTGAGCTTAGGTAGTCCGATCACAGCATCCTTTTTGACCAAACTTTCCATCATCTTGTAATTGACATGTCCGAACTTTTGATGCCACACCTCGGCATCACTCAATTGAGACAGCTTGCAGAACACATCGCCATTGATTTGATAGCAATTATCTGAGGTCCTATGACCAATGAGAATACATGCATTGCCTTCGACATAAACTTCGCATCTTTCACGAGTGAACTTGACATTGAAACCACCATCGCACAGTTGGCTAATACTTATCAAGTTCGCCGTTAAACCTTCAACCAGCAACACGTTCTCAAGCTTTGCAATACCAGGTACATGAAGGGTTCCTTGGCCAATGATTTGGCCATTTGAACCTCCACCATACTTAATCTTTCCTCCTTGAAACTTGACAATATACGAGAGGAGATCTTCCGAGCCGGTCATGTGATTAGAGCATCCACTGTCGAAGTACCAGGCTCCAGGGACGTGGGATTTCAGGGAGGTACAGATCATGTTGCACTTGATATCAGTTTTCTTGACCCAAAATTGTTTGAACTTGGTGTTGGTATTGATGTTGGTATGACGGAAACCAACATTGGATTCAGCAGTCAGCTTCGGCCTTTTAAAATGAGTTTGCTTGCCAACAAGCTTCCAGCAGTATGGTCGTATATGACCTTGTTCACCACAGTGATGACACACGTATTGTCTTCTTCTCCTCTTGTGGAGTTTGGTCGACTTCACCTTTTGACTTGAAAATGGCTTTTGAACATGCTTGTATCCAATCCCGTGTTTTGAATAATCCGAGATACTCGATTCCAGAATCTCATCTACCGTGACCTTGCCTTTGTTGAGGTTTGTGAGGGTTTCTTGGGCCTGCTTCAACTCGGTTTTCACATTTTCTAGCTCAGCATCCTTCTTGGTGAGCGACGTTTCGAAGCGAACAATTATGTCAAGCTAATCATCCTTTTCTTTGGTAAACTTTTCTACTTCCTTTGCGAGATCTTTGGCCTTGAGTACCTGTTTACTCCAACTGACAAACAATTTCTGGTGGTCAATACTCAGCTGCTCGTATTCCTCATAATAATCAGTGGTCTCGGCATTCAGGCACATGACGTTGTCTGTAAGCAAACCAACATGGACATCGTCGTCCCACAGAACATTGGTAAATAAGGATGGATCAGGTTCAGTTGACTCGGAATCATTAACATCCTCTGTAACAACCATGCTCTTCTTCCTCGGAGTATCCATAGTACCTAGACAAAAAAGGATCAGTACTTAAAAGGTTAAGTAACCCGCTCTAGATGCCAATTGTAAAATTAGAAGGTCTATGGATATAAGAATAATTCTCAGATTCACGATGTTGTTAATCAATGTTACCAACATCAGTTAACAATATCGACCAGAGTAAATTAAATTTATGCAGCGGAAATTAAAATACGAGAACACGATTGAACAAATTCAATTCATAAGTAAAAGTACTTGTGAACTTGGGTGTACAAACCCGAGAACTATATTACTTTCTTGTTCATGCTCAATACAAAATTATAAAGTAATATATGAAAACTAAATATCAATAAACTTGATACTAAATACTTGTTGCCGGAATGGCAAGATCTTCTCCGTCGGTCACGCAACTTCGAAGAGCTTGTTAATCACGATCAATGGCTCAAAGTAGTTCTTCGTGTTGTTCTTCCTTGCTTTGCCGTGCGTCTTGCGTCGTCCTTCTCTCCTCAAAATCCCGTGCTTAAAAATCGTCTATACAAGCTTTAGGATTCTTTGTCTTAAATAGACAATCCTAGAATCCTAAACTTGGTAAATACCTAAAAAGAAATCTTAATCACAATCTAGGAATAATTAAAGTCTTGTACATAAACTAGGAAACACAATATACTCTTAAATCTAGTTTCCTAACTTATTTTGTGCCCAAGAAAGGCAAACAACTAAATAAGGAATTAATCCCAAGAATAAATTCCTCAACACACATAATCTCCAAAATATGAAAACAATATCCATTATTCTCAAAAGGAACACTTGAATAATTTCTTTCCTGATTTCCTAGACCATGATACTTATGAACTCCATTGATTGGGAAAACTAAATAGTTTCTGTCCTGAGACCAAGGCGACATCAAAGTGCTTCCTTTTGAAGATTCATTAATGCCATCTTCAAAAAGCTGAATAACAGTATAAACAGAGAAACAACTAAAACTAGGCACTAAACTCTGAGAGAAGATCACTCTAACACCAAAGGAGGGGGGGACAAAATTTCAGAGAGGACAAGACCATAGTAGTTTCAAATTAAAAAGTCACCTCAATCCATTCTCGAGGGCTAAGATCCTCCTATCTCTTGTCCAACTTCCAGGGATCACGATTAGAATCATGATAAAAATCAAGTCTTTCAAGTTGCAAAGACTATAACATACCATGAAATAAGACAAAAGATAAATAAGTCCAAATATTATGTACAACTGCATACGCCTAAACAAGAAAAGTTAAATGAAGGGAATCTAATCCATTAGTGGTGTTGAGACGGTTAGCGGTTAACCGCTGGTTCGTAATTGGTTGACCGATTACGGTTAACCGTTGACCGGGAGTCACGGTTAAAACCGTAACCGTCAACCGGTTCCCAGCGGTTAGGTTACAGTTAACCAAATCGTTAATCTTAACAGCCTCGGTTAATCGATTTTAAAAAAAAATGCCGGAGGTTTTAACATCGCGGTTAATAGCCGTTGATAATCAACGACTGAGATCAACTAGCCGTTGAAGATCAACGACTCAAATTCAAATTAAAATAGCCGTTGGGCGGTTTAACCGCGGTTAACCGGTTTAACTGCCGATTTACAGCGGTTGTTTTTTAATTTTTTTTTTTTGCAGATTTTGACACCTATAAATACCCCATTATCCAACACCAATCTTCACACCAATTCATCTCTACTATTCTTCTTCTTCTCTTATATTTTCAAGTTTAAAGAAGTCAAGTTTCTAATTTGTGTAAGAAATAATATTATCAATAATATTCTTATTCTTCCTTCCTAATATTGTTTTACTTAATTATCTTTTATAATATCACTATGGCAAGCTCTTCCCGTAATGTCGATACCAACACTCCAACCTCTTCTCATCGAGGTCGAGGATCTCGACGAGAATCTTCGGCCATCGTCGGAGATTATGTTCCTGATGAGATAACGGCGGAAGAAGTTGAGAACCTATATAATCAAATCAACTTCGACTCGCAACAAACCGATTTTGAAGTGGAATTACCGAGCTCCGATGAAGAAGAAGCGGTGGACGCCGTCAATTTAGATGAAGATGAGGAGGAAGTGGATGATATGCCACCGCCTCAATCGAAACCGAGGGAATTTATTTCCCCCATCTTCCGATTGCATTTCACAAAAACGACGATCAAAGGTGAACGTCGAGCGCAATGCAATTATTGCTCATCTAATTATGCCTTCAGTTCTAAAAATAATAGAGGCTACGGGTCGCTCAAATACCACATGGAGAAGAAGCATCCCGACAAATACGGCGTCGGTAGTTCTCAAACACAACTAAACTTCTCATCTTCATCTACCGCCTCCGGCGGGACCGACGACCAAGGTACAAGTTCTTCTACTTTATTTCAATATACCGAAAGTAATCATAGGAAATTTCTTACAAAATTTGTTTCCATTTTGAGTCTTCCTTTTAATCATGCGCATAGTAGTCATTATGAAGATTATACTAGGGGTGCATTTAATCCATGTAGCCAAAAGATTTCACGAAATAAATTAACTCGCGATATTGAAAAAATGGCTAGTGAGTATAAATTGAATTTGATTTCACTATTTGATAGTTTGCCTCATAGTGTCTCTATATGTTCGGATATTTGGACGGATTCTTTTAAAAATCATAATTATATGGGAATTACTTGCCATTTGATTGATAATATTTGACTTTACAAAAATGTTTAATTGCATATGGAAAGTTTGATACCCAACATACGGCGGTGAATATTTCAAAAAAAAATCTCCACTATTTTGTCCGAGTATCATTTAACTAACAATTTTTTTTTATTTCATTTGATAATGCCGCCGCTAATACGGCTAGTTTAGATTTGTTAAAAGTTACTTGTCAACCCGCTATTGGCGGCAAATTTTTTCATGTTAGATGCATTTGTCATATTTTTAATTTATGTGTTCAAGATGTTTTAACTCTTTTTAAATCTAAAATTCAACCGATTAGGAGTGCTATATATTATCTACGTGGCCACGATTCGCTTCAAAAAAAATGGCGAAGATTTTGTAAGGCCAATCAATTGCATCCAAAAACATTTTCAAATGATGTACCAAATTGTTGGAACTCTACTTATAAATTGCTTAATGATACTTATGAATATAGAGATGCATTGTGTTCATTTTTTAATAATGAAGATGTCGATTTCGCTTTTTTTTTTTGCATATGTGGGATGATTGCTATAATATGATGTCCCTTTTAAAAACTTTTAGCGATGCCACCGTGGCTTTATCTGGTATTTTTTTATCCTACCTCCTCAATGTTTGTTGATCATTGTATTCAAATAGTACTTGTTAGTAGTGCTTTAAGTTATCAATACTATGTTGAGTAAATGAGTCGAATAATTTCTTTACATTCTCGAGTTTTTTTTGATTGCAAAGATTATAGACCCGGATTATCGGATGGGGGGGTTTTCAAAACTTACTTAAAATTTATTACGATGCATTAACATATTTTTAGAAGCTTGTAGACTTCCAGTTCCTAGCCCTATTAGTTTTTCTCACCAAGCACTTCAACTTGTTAATGATTACAATTAATCTTCATCTTCTAGTGATGTTAATGTGTTCCCTTCCCCTTCCCCCGTCACTTCTACTACAAGACCCAACGACCCTCGAGGAGCTCTAACCCCATAGATGAGATTGTTGAAGATACTAAACGAAAACGGCAAAGGGCTAGTGGTAGTCGGTCAATGGAATTAGATACTTATTTAGGGGCTTTTGAACCGACTTTTGTTTCAAAAAATACCGCTGGAACTACTAACGATCTTGTGCAGTTTTGGTCGAAAGTGGCCAATATTTTTCCTACACTCTCTAGGATTGTCAAGGAGGTCCTTGTCGTTAATGTTTCGACAGTTTCTGTTGAACAGGCCTTCAGCACGGGAAGCTATATGTTAGAGGAGCGTCGGTCTACCTTAACATCCAAAAATATTGAAAATCAAATGTTGATGAACGATTGGGTGAAAGCCGAAAAACGAGAACAATAAATGCAATTGGATGAAGGTGAAGAGAGAGACTATAACGATACCACTTCGGGCAGCAACGACAACGACGAATAGGTAAGTAGGTAAGTGAGGTAAGTAGAAGAACTACGTGGACTTTGATTCATTTTCGAGGATACGTAGGCAATTTAATTCTAATATTACAAGTTAAAATTTAATTTTAATTTCTAATATTAGAATTAAATTCAAGTCCTTTTTTTTAACTTATCTTTTCAAAAAAAAAAAATCGAACTACGTGGACTTTGATTCATTTTCGAGGATACGTAAGCAATTTAATTCTAATATTACAAGTTTAAATTTAATTTTAATTTTTAATATTAGAATTAAATACAAGTCTTTTTTAAAAAAAAAATATTTTTTTAAACTTTTTACTTCAAGAAAATCTTATAATTTAATTTGTAGTGTCAATTTGTTGTGTTATTTTGAAATAAATGCCATCATCTTGTTAATTTGGTTGTTTGTAAATATTAGTATTAAAATCAAGTCCTTTTAAATTTATTTTTTCAAAATAAATAAAAAAAATTACTTCAAAATTTAAATTTTATTTACCTCATTCTAAATCCACTTAAATTCAATTATTCAATTTTTATTTAAATTTCTAAATTTAATTTACAAAAAAAAAATTAAAAATTAAAAACCGGCGGTTAACCGCCTGTTTCCAGTTCATTTCGGTTAACCGGTTTAACTGTAACCAGTGTTCTAAAAATCGCTAGGCGGCTGCTAGGCGTCAGGCCAGCGCCTAGGACGCCTAGGCGGGGTTTACGCAGGGCCTAAGCGGAGCCTAGAATTTGAGAATAAATACCCTAATTTACAACTTTATATCCAACCATTTAATAATTCAACATACTACCTGCTACACAATAAAATCTATGACAATCCAGAACTAAAAGTAATAATCACAAGTTACAACTCACAAGTTTAAAGTTATTATTCGATTCAAAGTTCAAAACAACATAAATCCATAAGTTCATTAGTTAAATAAAAATACCATAACATATATTATAAAATTAAAATAATCAAAAAATAGGACCAAAAATGACGTCGTTTCAGGACATAATTTTTTTTTAGAAAAAACTAGTCTGGGGCGCCCGACGATTTCTTTGTCCGACTTTTGAAAATCGTAGGCGGATTGGTGGCGCCGCCTAGGCGGGCCTAGGCCGATTTTTAAAACAGAGACTGTAACCTTAACCGATACTCAGCCGATTAGGTTACGGTTAGATATTCTCCGGTTAAATTAACCGTCGATTATTATCCGTCGGTTAATTAACCGTCCGATTAATAACCGGTTCAACACCCCCTAATCCATGCTCCAATGTATTAGTAACATTTCATAGCTGTAAGAAAATAAGTACCTTCAAACACAAATGATTCATCAATTTTGTTTTAGAGGGAGTGGTTTTTATAATTGTTTTTGTTACTCCTAATTTATATCTATTAAAAAAACTCCTTGACCCATCCTTGAATTTCTAATTATGTTATTATGTTCAACTTGAAAATTGTTGAATAAATAATGTATATTACCAAAGTTATTTTCGGTGAACCCATCTTTTTTTTTTCACATCACTCATCACCGGCCGTTTTATTTTATACAATTACTTGTTTTATTAATATTTTTCTATTTTGGCTTTCACCATTTTTCTTTTACTACGAGTTCTACTGGTTGAACTTATGAGATGAATGAATTTCTAATAGCTAAATTGAGTTGCATAGTTGACATTATTTTAAATTACAGTTTGATGAATCAGATGGTTAAGGTATAACTTTGACTAATGATAAAAAAAGATAGGAAAAATTGCAAACTAACCCCAATAACTTAGTGTGTTATCAACTTAATACCATTAAATATATTTGGTGGCAAATTTATCCAATAACTTATAAAAAGATAGCAATTTAACAAGAATTTCGCCGGAAAAAAGAAAACTCACCGGATTCTTTCAATTTCCGGCGATAAACGTTGACTTTGACCAATTTTGACAAATTCAATGCTGATATGGCACAAAAAAAATTAAAAAAATTATTCAAAATTAAAAATTTATTTTAAGAATCTAACATTATTTAAAATATAATATATACAAAAGATGAAAATTCATTATGAAATCTAAGATTTTTTAAATATACCAAAAAAGTATTATTAAACTATAAATTACAAAAAAAACTTGAAAAAAAATATTTTTTTTAATATTTATAAAATAAAAAAAAATATGGAAAACTACCTAAAAAAAATCTGAATTTTTTTTATATTTTAAAATGTTTTTTTAATATTTATAATAATTTTCTAGATTTATCTTAAAACATTCTCTTTCATATGAAAATCAATTTCTTCTATAATTAAAATGCTTTCTAGGTTTTTTTAATTATGTATTTTAATATAATAATTTACATATCAAAAAAATTATTCTTAATAAATATTTCTTCATATTTATTACTGATTGTTTTAACGTACTTCAAAATTTTTTAAATTTTATAATATATTTACGCATATTTTTTTGATTAATTTTTAAATAACATTTTTTAATATTTAAAATAGTTTTGGATTTTAAAATATTTTTCTAGATTTTGTTTTAAATTTATATTTTAATAGTATTTTTTAGCTATTTAAAATAATCTCAAATTTTATAATATATATTCATCTTTTTGTTAAATTTTGTAATTTAAATAGTTTTTTAAAATTATATTAAATTTTGTAAAACCAATTTCTAATTTTGTAATAATTTTGTTTATTTTTTTTATTATTTTTTGACACATCAGCGTTGACTTGGTCAAAATCGGTTCAAGTCAACATTTTTCGCTGGAAATTGAAATAATCCGGCGAGTTTTCTTTTTTCCGGCGAAATTGGGGGTTAAATTGCTATCTTTTTATAAGTTATTGGATAAATTTGACAATAAGTATATTGAGTGGTATTAAATTGCCACCACTCCTGAGTTACTGGGGCTATTTTACAATTTTGCCATATATATATATATATAATATATATATAATATATTATATATGTATAATAAAAAAATAAAAATTTAATATTTATGACAAAAATTAAGAAAAAAGATGGCATGATTTTAATTTTCTTAAAAACTATGATAATAAATGAATATGAGTGTTTTTCTGAGAGGGTAAAATTAAATAAATAATACATATTTAAATATAAATTGAATAAATAATGTAGATATGGAAGAAATTAAAAAAATTTATCGGGACGCTATTGTCACCAGCGTCCCGGGGTAAATTTGAGAAAAAAAAGTTTCAATTCGGGACGTTGGTGGAACAGCGTCCCAGGATTATTTTTTAAATTCTAATATACACAAAATACCGAGAATACTGTTTGATGTAATTTTCATGGGAGATAATACAACAAGATTACCACTGTACGTCTAATTTTATGGATAAGTTTCTTTTATTTATTATTTTTATTTAAAATTTTAAATATATTTTCTTTGAAATTTTTAATGACTACTTTTTTTTTTAATTTGATTTGCTTAAACTTTAGCTAATTTTCTTTTAACGAGTACTAATCGATATAAAAAGCTATTTATATCATGATTACTCTGTAATTTATTGGGAGATGATACAACAAAATTATCACTATACGCCTAGTTTTACGGATAATTTTTTTTAAATTTATTTTTAATTTTTAAAATATTTTTGTTTGAGGTTTTTAATGACGCTTGTTTTTTTTTATTTGATTTGTTTAAACTTTTAATTATTTTTTTATCGGGTATTAAATGATCGATATAAAAAGCTATTTAAATAATAATATATAATTTGATATAAATTGAATAATTTAGAGATGTGATCTTTTATATAAATTGATTTTATATCGATCATTTAGTACCCTTTAAAAAAAGTAATTAAGATTTAAGTAAATCAAAAAAAACATAAGTAGTCATTAAAAATCTCAAACAATATATTTTAGAATTTTAAATAAAAATAATAAATAAAAGAATTTTCTCCGTAAAACTAGACGTACAGTGGTAATTTTGTTGTATTATCTCTCATGGAAATTGCGTAATAAAATACTTCGTATTTTGTGTATGTTGGGATGTACAAAATGAGCCCGAGACGCTGTTATCACCAGCGTCCCGCCATGAAACTTTTTTTTTTTCTCAAATTCCCCCTGGACGCTAGTGGGGACATTTCTTTTTATTTTTCTTTTCTATATCTACATTATTTACCCAATTTATAATTTAAATATGTATTATATATTTAATTTAACCTTCTGAGAGACCAACACTTTGGCGGTTTTACGGTAAGATGGTAAGGACCCACTGTTTGTAAAAAATCGGATCGACCGGCCGGTTCAACCGGTTAAACCGGGAACCGGCCATTGACCGGATCCGATCACACCTATAAAACCGTTTTAGCGGTTAAACCGGTCAAGAATCCGGTTAAACCGCTGAAAATCGGCAAAAAATCCCGGTTGAACCGGTCAAACCGTTTTTTATGTGCAAAATATTGTGTATGATTCAACTAAATTGGCATAATTATATTAATGATCCATGGAACCTAATCAAGCGATATGAAAATAAATAAATTATGTTCGGTCAATTTTATTTTTTTATTTTTATCTCTCTTAATAATCTAGACAAATAATTAAGATAGTGATCTATGACTTATATATCACATAACAAAGAATTACATTAATATGTTTAATAGAGTATAAATAAATTAAGCATGTTTATATAATAAATTAATTACTTTTTCCAAATACTAATCAAATTAATATTTATATTAATACATTACATAATATTTCATACTATATAATTAAGAATATCATGTTTTTATTAATACGGTTGGACCGGCGGTTGAACCGGTCCGACCGGTTGAACCGTAAATCAGTGAGGAGACCGGTTCGTTCACCGGTCCGATTTTTAAAACATTGGTAAGACCATATAGAAGTATCAAAAAAATTGATTAGAATATTACAAAACATGGCTAAGGTGTCACGAGACATAATTAATGTAGCACAATCACAAAATGCGGTAAAGTAACACAAATTAATTGGTGTCACTATGAAGCAGGACACATGAGTATTTGACAATAAATACACCATACGCGAGTTCATAAAATTAAATTGTTTTTACATGAGTAAGGATAAAAAAATGTAATTTCACTCAACAATGCTAATAACTTTTATTGTTCTGTACAATTTGTAACATTTTCTAAGTGTTAAGGCTTAATTCTCTAATTCGAATTGCTAGGTAGAATAGGGGAACTACCTGAGGCTGATTATGAGTTGCTACGAAGTAACATAATAATCTAGAACTGCTCAACCAAACATGCTCTAAAAGTTAAACGCTCAAACTTTTCAAAAAATATCTTATTTATCAAATACTAATAATTATCTATAATTCAGTATGTTTTCTACAAAATATATTGTAAAATTTGAAGGTCTATATTTTTGATAATAAGTATCAGTTTGTGATGTTTTTTTTAAATGTTAACAATCACTGAATACCAAATAAACCAGAGTTAAACTAAAAATATGCAGCGGAAATAAAACTTAAGAACACAGCAAATTAAATTCAGTTCACAAGTAAAAATACTTGTGAACTTTGGTGTACAAACCCAAAAACTATATTACTTTCTTGTTCTCGATCAATACAAAAATATGAAGTAATATATGAAAACTAAAGTATCAAAAATATGATACTAAATACTTGTCGCCTAAATGAAAGATCTCCTCCGTTGGTCACGCAACTTCGAAAACCTTAATCTCGAACAGTGGCTCCAAGTAGTCTTCGTGTTCTTTCCTTGCCGTGCGTCTTTTGCTTGCGTTGCGTCGCCTGTTCCTTCTCAAAATTCCGTGTGTCAAGTATTTTCTTAAGCTTTAGTATTCTCTTATCTTAAATAGACAATCCTAGAATTCTAAACTTGGTAAACAAGTAAAATAAATCCTAAACATAATTTAGGAAACTAAATAAAGTCTTGTACATCAACTAGGAAACAAATAAAGTCCTAAATCTAGTTTCCTAACTTATTTTGTACCCAAGAAAGGCAAATAACAAAATATGAATTACTGCCAAGAATAAATTCCTCAATAATCTCCCCCTTTTGCTTTTCTGGACAAAATACTACGACGCAAAAATAAGTTCAACCAAAAACTACTAACTCCCCCTAAGTTCGAAAACTCCCCCTAAATAAAACACCCACTGTTATTAAAACATCAACTCAACATTACAAACCAACATTGTTCATTTCTACTCATCAAAATAAAACACTAGGAACTTATTGACTTCGAACTCTCTTCGAACGACGAGGGGATGTCGAAATTCCTTCACCACGATCCTTTCGCCTTTTCAACTGCTTCCTCTTCATCTTCTTCAAAGCCTTATTGCGAGAACGGATACTCTTCTTTCATTTCTCTCGAGCAAGACTCGCCAAGGCCTCGGCAGCAACAACATCCTCACCAGCAACATCGTCCTTATCTGCGTCGCTATCTCCATCTCCCCCTTTTTGACCAGAAGGCAAAAGGGCCTCCATTATAGAACTACGAAGGGCCTGCAGCTGGGTCATTTGCGTATCAATCCAAGCAACATGTGCACGAAGAACCTGCGCAGACATGTGGACCATGTTGGGACCAATGTTGGGAGCACTGGACCTAACATCATTAGCAACATTGGCTCGGAAAGGTGCCTGCCACGGAAGATCAATAACTCGTGCACCCGTAACATGTTGGCCCCTCAAAGCAAACTAGTCAGCCTCTCCACTAAGTACAACATCAGGATGAAGCGCCAAACCCTGATGCTTAAGAAGATTGAAGATCAACGAGAGAAAGCACAATGAGGCCGCGGACTTGGTGGTGGCGAACTTAGTGACAATGTCAAACACATGTTGTCTGAATCTAAACTTGATTCCCCTCCCGAGCTTATACAGAAACTGGGCCTGAGGCCGCGTAATACAAGTGGTGTTCTTGGAGGGAACCCAGTTGCAAATAGTGATCTTGTTCAAAACAGAATAAAGGGAAGAAAGACAAGTACTCGACAATTGCTCAAACCATGCATGTACCAAACCTCCAGATAAGAATGAGATGACTTCATTCATGTCGTCCACAATCGAATCACCCCGATATGGCTCGGTGCCAAACAACTCATCAATCAATTCAGGGGTAAAACTAAACACTTTGCCACGCACATAAACTTTGCCATAGTTCACAGAGTTAAAATCAACAATAGACGACAACAAATTGGCAAACAATTCCACAACGATTTCCCGGAAAAAATACATGGCAGTCGAGACTATGGAATACATACCTTTATGCTGGAAGTAAGCAATCAAGTTTTTCTTCTCAAATAGCTCAACCGGGACTCGGCGCTCAGTGATCATATGCCGGCAACAAATTGGCAAAGAATTCCACAACGATTTCATGGACAAAAGACATGGCACTCGAGACTGTGGAATACAAACCTTTATGCTGAAAGTAAGCAATCAATTTTTGCTTCTCAAATAGCTCAACCGGGACTCGGCGCTCAGTGATCATATGTCGAGTCTAGTATTCAGCAAACAACTCCTCGGCCTCGGCAGTTAAAAACCTTCCAGAAAATGGCACCATATCTTCAAGATAAACATGCCGAGAGGGACTGCCAACGGAGGAGTGAGAATGAGTGGAGGTGTCAGAAGGAGGCGATACGGGAGCAGGAGAAGTAAAATCAGCAAAGTCGGAGGCAGAGGATGAAGCAGCCTGGGCTTGCGGCGATGTTGGTATGGGGGAACCAACATGGGGACCAACATTGGCTTTCTTCGCTGCCCTTGTTTTCTTCTTATCCTTCTTGAGAGCAGACACGATGTCACAAAGGGGCACATCAAAAGATGAGCCAGGGGAGTACTCAAAAAGATCAGGATCAAACTCGGGTTGATCACGACAAACTGGAGACGGAGAAGGAACAACAGTAGACGATCTGGATGAACTAGTGACCTCTCCTGAGATAAAATCTAAAATAGTATAAGGGGGTGAGGAGTATTAAGTTTCAGTGGAACCTAGAGAAACCTTTATGGTCATCGGGGCAGATTTCTTGTCGGCCAACTTCACAGTCTGCTTCCGGCGAGGTGTCTTATTCGCCGTCAAACTAGGGACCGAAATAAAAGGAGGCACCGATCCTTCCACCGGAGCAGTAGTTACATAATCATCATCGTTAGGATCCGACATCACCGTGACATCCTCCGCGAGGTTCATGTGCTCAATGGGCACATTGCGGTGCGACCCTGCTTGGCTCTTTGGTACTGCAGGCGGCACTACGTCGGGAGGTATACTGCGTAATCTTCGGGACCTTTTCAGGGTAGGATCCCCCACTCATCCAAACGTTTCACCAACAAATGCCAAATTTGGTGGATTGTCAACATCGGTTTCATTGTCGGGCTGCCCTGGAAAAACCTCTGCTTCAGAGGCAGCATCAATCGGCGCAGGTGCCAGCACAACATCATGAGAATCACGCGGCGGCGAGGAAGGCGGTGATGTTGGGATGGAAGAAGAACCACCACCGACTTCGACGCGAATGTCTAGGCCGCCAATCTTTACATAGGTAGCTGGAACCTGTTCGCCGGAGCGACGGAAGCCGGCCAGCAACTCAGGAATAGATGAAGAAGAGGACGGGTTCGACATCCTGGAAAATTACTCAAAGACACAAAAGCATCAAAAAATCGAGATAGTTGGAGAGGTGTGAGAGAGCTGGAGAGTTCAATTGCAGAGGGTTAATGGGGAAGTGGACAAACGGTAAAGAAAATCATGTATTTATGCCTTTCAAAAAGTGACCGTTGCCAAGGAGAGAGAAAGAAAATAAAAAATAGAAGGAAATAACCCTAATTTAACTTTTAGCGGATTTGGGGCCTAAAACCTGATTTTCTTTCCTTTCTAAATAAAACCACTCCCCCTTAATGTAGGATACGTGATCACCCCCACTTCAACCGTTATCTTATCTTTTTTTTTTAAACAAAACAAATAAAATTGCACGACTCAACCACAAAATTAACCGAAGTAGAAAGCTAGATTAATTGAACCATCAACACAGTAGGATCAATCTTGTGCAATATGAATCGTCACTCTCCAAATTAAGCTTGTTATTACCTGTCAACACGTCCGAGCACAACACCACTTAAAGACTTAGTTAGCTAGATTCAAAATACAATTAAGAGAATTCAAGATAGACAAAAACACAAGCAACAGTTCGCACAGCAAATAGGCATCTTCCCAAAGTATGAATATCCTATTGGATGCCTAAAATTCATGACCTAAAAAGGTTAAGATTATTCACATAATGGCTTTAGTGACTTCGATCAGTGTTGCTTTTTATTACTAACAATAGTATTAACCAACATTGCCTCAGGCAAAGTCAATGGAAACTTACCCCTTAACTCAAGTTAATGACTACGTCAAAATCGCTCAAGAAGGTGAAATGTAAGGAATGGATCAATTTGTATCCAGATTTTCTTCATCTTTTTTAGAGATTTGAAGAGAAATAGCTTATCTTCAGCAATTGCTATTAACACCTCTTGTTTTTTGACCTGGGAGAAGAACTAGCTTCTGCGGGCAAGCTCCACAATCACCTAATTGAAGAGGTTAGTCTTTTTGTCGTCACTTTTATTGCAACACACGACCTTATCGCACTTTTAACCAAACTCAATGCATATGGATTATGTATGAAAAGAAAAATAAAAATGCATGCAAAAATATACAAATGTTGTGACTGATATTGATATGGTATGTCAAAACATCACAAACCAACATTGGCTCAGACAATGCACATACCGATATCTCTTCTCAAACGAGAGAAGGTCTCGTAATCTAACGCCTTTGTGAAGATGTCAGTAAGCTGATTGTCTGTCCCTATATGCTCAAGGCTAAAAATCTTCCTCTCAATTAAGTCTCGAATAAAGTGGTACCTTATGTCAATGTGTTTGATTCGAGAATGCTGGACTGGATTTTCCGAGATGTCAATGGCACTGGAATTTTCACAAAGCACATTCAAAATACTATCACGTAAATCGTAGTCTTTTATCATCTGGTTCATCCACAACAATTGTGTACACGCACTTCTAGCAGTAATATACTCGGTTCATCCGTAGAAAGATTAGATTATTTCCCAAGAAAAAATAGTCCCCTTTAGTACTCTTCCTATCTACCACATCCCCAGCCCAGTCCGAATCAGTATACCCTACAAGTTCAGTACCAGTGTCCGTAGTGTGCCACACACCCAATTCTGTTGTACCAGCAATGTATCTTATGATTCTTTTAGCGGCTTTTAAGTGTGACTCTTTTGGATTAGACTGATATCTAGCACACAAACACACACTATACATAATATTAGGTCTACTTGCTGTCAAACACAACAGACTCCCTATAATGCTTCTGTACATGGTGTTATCAACACCCTTACCAACATCGTCTCTCGACAGTTTCACAGTTTTTCCTAGTGGGATTTTCTTAGGCGTTTCACTTTCTAACCTAAAATTTTTAACTAAGTTATTAGCATATTTGGTTTGAGAAAGGAAAATACCATCATCAAGTTGTTTGATTTGAAGACCGAGAAAGTACGAGAGATTGCCTTCCATGCTCATCTCAAATGTATCGGACATTCGAGTGATAAACTCCTTGACCATCTGCTCATTAGTGGATCCAAAAATAATATCATCTACATAAATCAGGGCGATTAAGATGTGCTTATTAGATTTAAGGAGAAACAGAGTCTTGTCAACTTCCCCTCGTCTAAAGTTCAAATATATCAAATATTGAGTCAACCTTTCATACCAAGCTCTAGGAGCTTGTTTTAAACCATATAAAGCTTTCTTCAGTTTTAAAACAAAGTTGGGTTTTTGGGGATCTACAAATCCTTTAGGTTGCTCAACATAGACCTCTTCACTTAAGACTCCATTTAAAAAAGCACTCTTTATGTCCATTTGATGTAATGATATCTTCATATGACAAGCAACAACGAGTAAAAGTCTTACCGACTCAATGCGAGCGACAGGGGCAAATATTTCATCAAAGTCAATTCCTTAAATTTGTGTGTACCCTTGCGCAACCAGTCGAGCTTTGTCCCTCACGATGTTGCCTGCCTCATCAGTTTTGTTCTTAAAGATCCACTTTGTCTCAGTGACATGAGAGTTCTTTGGACGAGGGACTAAATCCCAAACATCATTTTTGGCAAATTGGTCCAGCTCCTCTTATATTGCCTTTATCCAAAATTCATCCTTGAGCGCATCCTCCACACGCTTGGGCTCTGTTTTAGAAAGATACAAAGACTCGCGAATCTTAGAATAATTAGTTGATAGACAGACGTATCTGACCATTTCTTTGAAATTTATTTGTCTTCTTCTTGTACTCTTTTCATCTAAGTCTCCGATGATTTGGCCCACTGGATGGTTTCTCTGAATTCCGGATGGGATATCCCTCTCATGAAGATCAATGGGGTCAGCTGGGTCTTCTTCTTCTGATTCAGAATCTGATTCTTCGGCGGCTTGAGTTCATGTTGGTTCTGATGTTGTGTTCCTAGATCCAACATTGGTACCAACATCACTCAATTCCCTGGTTTTAGCACCTGCATCTCTGTTCTCAATACCTACACTACACTACTGCAGAAAGGCTTTTTAACGGCGGTTTTTTTTTCAGTTTTAACGGCGGTTTTTGAACCGCCTTTGTATCGACCGCCGTTAAATTTTACGGCGGTTTTTCAAAACCGCCGTAAAAAAGTGGAATTTAACGGCGGTTCTGGGAGACATTTAACGGCGGTTTTTGAACCGCCGTAAAATGCAGGCATTTTTACGGCGGTTTTTAAAAATACCTTCTAGAAAGTCTGTTTTCCAGAACGAACAATTCACAACGGTTTTTTAAAAATACCTTCTAGAAAGTAGTAAAAAAAATTAAAAAAAAAAAAGAAATGAAAGATTTGCACCAAAATATACATATTAATAAAGAAAAAATCTGAAGCTAATTATAATACAAAGTGTGGCATTATAATTATAAAAATCTGAAGCTATCTCTAGCTTGAATGAACTACCAACAAACATTATAATTACGGCAACTTAATTAAATGTCTTGTCAACACACATCAATAATACAAAGTGTGGCATTAAAATTAATGTTAATGCAAGTAAAAAGAGTCCAGAAAGATAATTCCAAAAACACACACCGGCCGGAAAAACAGAAATACAGAGGATTGGTTCGCATGCGGGCACATTACAGAGCAAGACTGATGGTGATGACGATGATCTTTTTACGTACATACATAGTGGACCAATCAATAATGCATGCATCTGGTGCCAATCATTTCTATTAATATTACTACTACAGATTGATTACTAGTAATACCTATATATTACATCACCATAGCGACGATTATATCGAACCTCAATTCTCATTGGCTCAAAATGTTGGATCCCAAAAAGAAGCAAATTTTCACGTCGATATTTACTAATCTGCATTCAAGAAAAACAAAATTAATATGGAAACGGGGGGTGTGGGGTGGGGGTGGGTTACAAGTTTTGGGGGAACATATAAATAGTTAATCTGATTAAAACTTATTGTTGTATCATATACCTGTTTAAGCATACAAGCTGCAAAATCAGGGTCATCACTGTGCTTTGACTTCAGCACCTTCTCCAAATCCTGCATATTTATATTTCATTGAGAAAAAACAACAAGTGCTGCGAGTATGAAATATCATATGAAGCACATGATCTGG
>BMAC01000651.1:313917-343768 GCA_014905375.1 Phtheirospermum japonicum | reverse complement strand
AAAAAGTATTTAACGGCGGTTTTTCCAGAACCGCCGTTAATTATCCGCCTTCGTATCCTATTTCTGCAGTAGTGCTATCATCTACAGGAAGAGTGACATTATTTTGAGGGTTTTGATCATAGACCAGATCATTATCCTCGGTAGGTTTAACTCCACTTATCAAATCATCGAACTTGACATTGACTGACTCAAACATGCTACGTGCTCTAAGATTAAAATTCCTATATGCTTGACTATTTTGGGAATAACCCATAAAGATGCACTTGTCACTTTTAGAGTTCAGTTTAGGTAGATGATTTCTATAATTGAGCACATAGCAAATACATCCAAAAACATGAAAAGAGCTTGTTAGAAGAGTTTTCGTGGTGTTGAAATGAATTCAACGGGTTCATGGCTTGGTATTATTGGAGATCGGTTTAATTGTAAGTTTCAATGTGTTTCAAGCTTGGAAAAATAAAAGAAAATGAAAATAAAGTAATTAAAATAGCTAAACTAAACTAGAAATTGAAATTGCAAGTGGGTAGGATGCCTATGTCGTGTGCCTTAATTGAAAATGCAAAGCAATAAAGGAAATAAGCAAGAAAATACATTGTTTTACCAAGTACAAGCATGCAAGCACAAGGTACAACTATGCATAAAAACTCAAATAATGCAAATTTTCTAAAATTGAAAGCACAACTAGCAAGAGCAATGAAAGTTGACAAGAAAGTTCAAAACTTTAAGAAAAATAACAAGAAGCAAAGCCTAGATCTAGGATTAAAGTATGAAACAAAGCATAAAAATCAAAATCAAAATAAAGCATAGGAAAAACTCAAAATCATGACGATCAAGGACCCGATCTATAGCCTAGGTGTGTCACTCAACTAGAATCCATAGTCAATTCACATGTTTCATCATGAAATCAAGTAGCTAAGAGAAAAAAGCATAAAATGAAGAACAAAGCATGGAAATGAAGAATAAGCATGGAATTAAAGCATAAAACATGAAATTGAAGGGAAACTTACTTGAATTAAGAAATGAAACAAAGCTTGAATGTAATTGCATCAAAGTAACAATCCAAAGGAGTATTTGGATTCTTCTTAGGCTTACAAACCCAAGGAGGTGCTTGAAATCAAATCTAAATCTAGAAAAAGAAATTACATCAAAGCTTCAAATTGAATCTAAAACCTAAGAGAGCGAAAATAGATCTTAAAAACTAGAGAGGATTTTTTTAATCCCAAACCCAAGCTTGGGTTGGGAGAAAATGAGAGGTGTCTTGAAAAATGAAAGAGAGGTCCTATTTATACAAGTTAATTGGGTTTAAATGGGCCAAATTAGCCAAAAAGGCTTGAAAATCTCAATTTTGACCAAGTTTGACCTGAATTTGACCAAGTTTGACCCAGTTTGACCCGGTTTGACCAAGTGGCATCAAGTGTGGCGTGCAGTGGCATTGCTTGGCGTGAAGTTTGGCGAGCCTTGGCTTGCGCTGGCGCTGCTTGGCGTGAAGTTTGGCGAGCCTTGGCTTGCGCTGGCGCTGCTTGGCGTGAAGCTTGGCGTGCCCTGGCTAGACCAGAATGTTTGGGCATTTTTGAGCCTCTTTTGGCTCGGAGTTTGGCTTGCCTTGGCTAGTACTTTTAGCCTTCAATGCTTTTACCTATAAAAATAGGAATTTTAAACATAAAAATCCAAAATTGCACCAAACCTCCGATTAATTGAAGTCATTTAACCCAATTAAATCTAAAATTAACAAGAAACACAAAAAATAAGAAAACAAGAAAAACAACCTAAAAGCCTAACGAAAAACAACTCAAAAATACTAAAATCAACATAAAACTCTAATTAAAAATATGAGAAAAATACCACAATTACATGCAAAACAGAGCTCAAGTTCGGCTTCTTACCCAACAGTAATTCATAGGGTGTGGCACACGATCCGAGTCTAAAATAAACCCTAATTATTATATGGCATGCAGTATTCATAGCTTCAGCCCAAAAATGTTTTGCAGTGCCATTAGAAATGAGCATAGTTCTAGTCATCTCAGCTAGAGATCTATTTTTTCATTCAACTATGCCATTTTGTTGGGGAGTGATTGGTGAAGAAAACTCATGACTTATGTCTTTCGAAGTGCATTATTTTGAAAAAGATGCATTTTCAAACTCTTTTCCGTGATCAGTTCTAATCATACCAATGTTCACATCAAACCTTACCCACAGCCTCATTGCAAGTTTTTTGAAAGCTTCAAAAGTTTCAGATTTCTCTTTTAAAAATTCTACCCAAGTGAAACGAGAAAAGTCATCAACAATGACTAATACATACCTTTTACCACCAAGACTCTCGACTTCCACTACAAAAAATCCGACAGTGATGACGGCCAAATCCGTTAGGATTCCGTCAGTATATGGAATACTAACGGCCTCCTGGCGGATAATGGCCGCCAATATTGTTGTGGTCAGGATTCCAGTATCCTCGCGGGAAAATATTTCCGCCAGGAATGCTGGCAAATTCCTTGACGGCTAAACCCGCCAGTATTCCTGGCGGGTCTACCCGCCAGGAACATCGGATGCTTTCCTGGCTGGTTTGGCCGTCAGCAATCCTGGCGGGTTTTACTTGCCAGGAAATCCTGGCGGGTTAGCAGTCAGCATTACTGGAGGGTGTACCCGCCAGGAAATCCTGGTGGGTTAGCCCGTCAGCATTCCTGGCGGGTGTAGCCGTCAGCATTACGCAGGTATCCTGGCAGGTATTTACGGTAATTTCCGTCAAAAAGTCTATTAATAAAATTTCTGATATATTAATTAATAATTAAATTAAAAATAATAAACAAATAAAATTTTAGATAATCCAAAATAAACTATCCACTAATAAAAAATCAAAAAAAATCATCCAATAACTAAAAATCAATTCATCCATCGAATGTATAAAAAAAATCCTGAACTATCCATCCATATCTAAATATGACCACCATCCGAATTAGGGGGAGGCTGACGAGCCACGGCCCGAGCAACAGCTTCTTCAATCTACTGAAGGAACATCAACTGGGACGCTCCTGATCCTCATGAATCCGCTGAATCTCCAGTGCTTTCTCCTCGCGGATCCGCTGAAGCTGCTCAAGCTGCTCCTGCTGGAACTGCACCTGCGTCTGGAGTTGACGAACATCGGTGGTGGAGGTGGAAGAAGTACTGCAGCCCTTCTGAGTCTTTCCGAAGCATCCAAGGCCATAGCGTAGACCCTTCCTATTCCCGACAACCTGTAGGTAGACCTCGTTCAGGTCTACCTGAGGGCTGCTATCATCAGACGACGCAGCACGCCTCTCCTCCAAAGCCCTCTCATAGTCCTCCTGATATTAAAATTTTCAGCTATTATTACTAAACAACTTTTATCAGATATTTATAATAAATCAGATATATATGATATATAAAACTTACAGCTATCCTCTGGGCTTTGGGATCCGTAAATGTGCCGTCGGGATTTCGCCTCCTTACAGCAGAATGGACGAATGGACGAATGGACGAATGTGACCTGGCTCACCACAATGATGGCACACGAATCGCCTCCTTCTCTTCTTGTGCTGTCTGGTCGATTTTTGTTCTTGGCTTGAGGATTGTGATGGCTGATTCAGTTTATATCCAATTCCATGCTTTGAGGTTTTTGGGAAACTCATCTCCAAGATTTCGTCGAGTTTTGCCTTCCCTTTGTTCAGATTTGAGATGGTTCCTTGAACCTTCTTCAGTTCGGTTTTCACCTTTTCTAGCTTAGCATCCTTTTTGGTGAGTGACGATTCCAATCGGACAATTATGTCAACTTGATGACTCTTTTTCTTGGTTAGTTTCTAAACTTCTTTCATGAGATCCTTGACATTGAGTTCCTATTTCCCCCAACTAACAAACAGTTTCTTATGCTCAATACTCAACTACTCGTATTCTTCAAGATATTCAGTAGTCTCTGCATTCAGGCACACGATGTTGATTTCAAGGATACCAACATGGACGTCGTCGTCCCACACAACATTAGAAAATAGGGATGGAACCGATTCAGGCAAGTCAGAATCATTGATATCCTCAGTGAAGTCTGTGGGAACCATGCTCTTTTTCTTAAGAGTGTTAGCACACTCGTTCTTGTAGTGTCCCCAACCTTTACATTCATGACACTGAATTTCACTGAGCGGTTTCGGGGATCTGGATGCATTGGATATTGATAGTGAGGACTGTGATCTAGGAAGAGTGCGTCCAGTGAACTTTGGTGCAGACACCGGTGGCTAGGCCTTTGTGCTTGATCCTCCCATTCTGTTCTTTTTCTTTAGGAAATTATTAAAACGTTGGGTCACAAAGGACAGTTCGTCTTCCTCAAGAGTAGTGGACTCCATCTTTTTCAGAATCCCATTCATATCAAACTCCTCATCATCTTCATCAATGTCTGAGTTAGTATCGGAAGAGAGAGCAACATTCTTCTCTTTTGAGTTGGAACCGAGGTGTTCCATCTCATATTGCTTGAGAGATCCAACTAAGGTATTAAACTCTATGTCATCAACGTCTTTGAATTCTTCTATGGCAACCACTTTTATGGTGAATTTATTTGTGATGGATCTTAATAGTTTTCCCACAAGACGCGAGTTCATTATTGATTCACCAAGCTCTCTACACTCGTTTGTAGCATTTGAGAGTCTCATGGCGTATTCCATGATAGACTCCTTTTCGTCCATTCTCATTGTCTCGAAGGTGGACATCATCATTCTGAGCCTTGATCTCTTTACGCTCTGGGTCCCTTCACACACCCTTTGGAGTGCATCTCATGCATCCTTTGCTGAGTGGCAATTCTTGATGACTCTGTAGTAACTTGCATCTACATATCCACACAAGGTGTTGATGCATTTGGAATTCCAGTTCGAAGCAGTTACTTCATCAGCAGTCCAATCTTCCTCTTTCTTGTCGATGATATCAGCTTCACCATAAGTGACACGTGGCTTTTCCCATCCAATTAGAATGGTTCTCCAAGCACGTTCGTCAATGCTCTTTCAGTGCCACCGCATCCTCTGTTTCCAGAGGGAGTAGTTATCCCCAATGAGGATCAGAGGCCTTGGGTTGCCTTGAGCATCCATAGCACCTAAACAAATAAGGATCAGTACTTAAGGTTTAAGTATCCCGCTCTAGATGCCAATTTTAAAATTTGAAGGTCAATGATTTTGAAAATAAGTATCAGTTTGTGATGTTGCTTTCAATGTTAACCAACACTGAATACCAACATCAACAAGAGTTAAACTAAAAATATGCAGCGAAATAAAACTTAAGAACACAGCAAATTAAATTCAGTTCACAAGTAAAAATACTTGTGAACTTGGGTGTACAAACCCGAAAACTTTATTACTTTCTTGTTCTCGATAAATACAAAAATATGAAGTAATATATGAAAACTAAAGTATCAAAAATATGATACTAAATACTTTTCGCCTAGATGAAAGATCTCCTTCGTTGGTCATGCAACTTCGAAGACCTTAATCTCGAACAGTGGCTCCAAGTAGTCTTCGTGTTCTTTCCTTACTGTGCGTCTTTTGGTTGCGTTGCGTCGCCTGTTCCTTCTCAAAATTCCGTGCGTCAAGTATTTTCTGAAGCTCTAGTATTCTCTTGTCTTAAATAGACAATCCTAGAATCTTAAAATTGGTAAACAAGTAAAAAAAATCCTAAACATAATCTAGAAAACTAAATAAAGTCTTGTACATCAACTAGGAAACAAATAAATTCCTAAATCTAGTTCCCTAATTTATCTTGTGCCCAAAAAAGGCAAATATTAAACTAAGAATTACTGCCAATAATAAATTTCTCAACATATATAACTTGAGCTAAACACTTGGTGTTAGAATTATTAGGATTTTATTCTTTCAAACACACAGAAAGCAAAACAATTCCTTTTGTTTTTCTTCAAATTATAACATTCTTTAGGGGAAATCTCATTGTTTTTTCTTGTTTCTCGAAACGATAAGATTATATGAATGTCATAAAAAAGCCTACAATCGAAGGCTAACTAGCCCATGACAATCTCGAAACCAAAGACAAAACCTTCCAAGACAAGTTAAGAGAACCATCTACAAGATGGCCTAGAAAAAACGCAATCAAGAAAAACAAGGAGGGGTAGAAGGCAGAAAATCTGGAGCTTTAGGAATCCATGGGTATTTTCAAATTCAAACCATTTTACCATCACTAACTTCATAGTGCACCTTCTTTTTAAATTCACATCATCATTATATTTAAAAAATTAAATATTACTAAATACAATAAAATAATACACTATCATTCTAATTTTCAATCCACAACCAACTATTTCTTACACATAACCTCACACTCATCTCATCATCATTATATTTAAAAAATTAAATATTACTAAATACAATACAATAATACATAATCATCCACTTTCCAGACATGATTTGACATCAAATACAATATAAAAATACATTATCATCCACTTTCCAGACATAATTTGACATCTACAGTAAAAAGTAAAGGATTCTGAATCCTATAACAAACAAAGATTCTTATTATTCACAAAATTCTCAGTACTCAAAATTCTGAATACTAGAATTCAAATTCCCAATGAAACTTAGTCTAAACAGCCCCAAAAGATTAAGGTTTGTCAGGATTCTCCATAATTGTCTAGCAATAAGAGTGTAATTAAATAATTGAATATTTTCCCATGATTTCCAATGAGAAGAATCTTTATAGCCCCACCAAATTTTTGCTAACAGTTTGACAAATCACCCCAATAGGGATTTTAAAACAAGAGAATCATACACAGGGAGAGAGTCCAAAACAGACTCAACCACAAAATTAAACATTTCATTCTTGTACCTACCAATTACAAAAGGTAACCCCAAATATCTACAAGATTTGTGAACACTGATACCTCTAAAAACCTGACACACACTTTATTAGATCTTAAGGGGGTATTTTTACGAAAGAAAATAATACACTTCTCTAAAAACCTGACACACAATTTTCCTAAAAATAGATTTATAACTATCCAGAATATCAATAATATCTTTAGCTTGATCCTCGAACGCTTCGCAGAATAATAGAAAATCATCTGCAAACAAAAGATGGGAGACAGAAGGACCTTTCTGCTAAATTCTTACCCATTTATTTTTTATTTCCTTCACAACCTTAGCAATAAGAAAAGAAAGCAGCTCAAACACAATAATAAGCTGATAAGGAGATATGGATCCCTTTGGTATTGAAAGAAAAAGAGGCTGCATAAATACAAGAAAAAATCTAATTAACAAAAATATGGGAAATCCCATTTGGATCATAATTAATTTCAGAGAATTCATTTAAACCCCATCATAGGCTTTAGCCTTATCCAATTTAGTAGACATGCAACATTTGTTTCCTGGCATATGTCTATTTCAAAAGGCTGAGTTTCTTGTGCAATGATAACACTATCAGTATTAAACTGATTAGCCAAGAAGGCGGACTAATTTTGGCAAATGCAAGATAGAAAACACGGCTTCAACCTATTAGCCAGTATTTTAGAAATGAACTTATACAATATATTACAAAGACTAATTGGTCTAAAATGTGCAATGGAAAAAGGTTCGATGCATTTAATATTACAAAGAGAGCCATTGATTTGTTGGAATTCGTAGAGACGAACACCATGCTCGTGCAGCGGAAGTTTAAAATTTTTGTAGATCCAACAGATCCATCCTGTGAACGAATATATTTATACGATAAATAAATGAGATAAAAGCATGAAATCCTTACAGTAAATCCCGGTCCGAGTTCAACACTAATTCTCCGACTGCAAGATCTAACTCCAGTGTATTGCTATCGTGAAGAAAGGTAGGAAATCTCACGACAGCTCAAGAACTCCCAATCTCAAAATCAGGATTTGTTATTGTGTTTCAAAAACTCATATTTTTCATTGTTTACAACTTATGACTTTATGTTATATTTATACTAGGTACATAAGAGAACCATAATTCTAAAAAGGATTGGACTTGTCCAAGACATGGGCCCAAAATAATTTTAACCCAAGTACCTTTATTAATATAATATATATAATTAAATCCAAATCCAATTTAATTTAATTAAATAATTTCTATCAAATAGAAATTAATATCATAATTATTAACAATTAAATATTACAATTCTAAATTGAATATTTAATACTTTCTCGATACACTCTTAAATCGGAAAACTAATCGCATATAGTGTGACCCTATAGGCCTTTATATATGACATCAATCCAATGATGATCCAAACAAAACTCCTAGATGGCTTAGTTGGAGGAACTCAATATATAAAGAACATTCACTTGAACTCAGCGAATTATAACCTTTATACAAAGTTTTGGTGAAATTCCTTTCATTCTGAATCACTCGATTAAGCTTAAGATTTATCCTAGTGTCTATCTCAATGGCTTAATCAATTTATCTCATCTTTATTAGTCGACAAGTAGACAATACTTCAATTACTATATTGAACATGTCTCTTGCATTGGCCAATGACTTTAGTCGACCTAATATAGAGATTATGAGTGACCTCTCTCGAAATTCCGACCGAGGAACGAATTCTTTCTTGGCTCAACTACCACCTTCATTTACATCATGGTGCACCCAACGCAAGCCGTATCTACCCCAAAGGAGCACAAGCGTTGGTCATGGTCAAAGTACACCACTCAGCAAATAAGGTGCGTATTGACCTCAAGTCGAAGGATTATCACACGCTTCATACATTGATGAGTTTATAGACATACAATAAATAACTTATCAGTAGGGTTTACTAATACTCTCCAAAGTATCCATGTGTCCATCACGAATAACTATTATTCGCAGTCGTGAGACTTARTGCATTCTCRAAAATGTGATGCAGACCACATGCCGACATATATTATATTATCAATATCCCAATCTTGATAATCGTTAGTCGTGGCTATTTTAAGAGTAATGTTTTATCAATAACATCTCATTATATCAATGACAACATTAACTCTACGGGAACATTTATATGAATAATCACAAAAAATCAAAATAATAATTCAATAAATGCAATGCCATATATATTACGATATATATAATAATTGTGATCAAGTATAATATCTTTAAATCCGATTGTCTGTAGGACATTCATACTTTCATGATTATGGTTTCCCAACAATCCTAAACAGCAGATAACACATCTCTTCTTTCAAGCCACCTTTTATTACAAGAAAATCTACTTTTGATTTTCTTGAAAGTTTCATTCTCTTCTCCTCATGCTAATTTTCTTTATTAGAACATACCCACTCCTTATCTATGAGTTGATGTCCTCTTTTAAGTGATTTTGGCACTTCCCCATCAAAAATATTTTCTTTTCAAAAATTTAATTTCTTGTCTTCTGATAAAGCAAAAATGTTCATCTTTTATTTGACTGTGCAACAGTCATTTGAGTTATTAAATTGTGGTTTTCTGTGTTTGCCAAGGGTGAGAGAACTTGGGATAAGGTTTTCTAGGGCAATTAGTTTCCATATATATAGGATCAGGTTGAGTAAGATGCTTCAAATCAGGTAGAGAAACAGAGGAGGTTTTTGTTATAGATGATGCGACCAAAAATATTGGGTCACCAAGAATATGAGCTACTAACCTCAAATAAGAGATCATCAACCTGAATAACTTCAAACTACGTCGCAGCGACTTGATTGATCTTCAAGAGTCTCCTGTCGACCTGATCGATCCTACAAAACAACACCTCAATTTTCAGAAGTGGATGAAATTTTCCTCCAATTTTGTTCACTATTTAACAAAAGTTTTCACAATTTTCGGTCTATAGTGAACAAAATCTGATGCAGTTTAGTTTTTGTTCACTACTGACCAAAAATTAGGAAAAATCTCATCATCCTAACAAAAGTCAATGCGAATCCTTATTTTTCAAAATTACAAATTCATATCTACACACCTCGTTTTTCATGTTAATATCAACTTAAACTCAATCTAAAATTATGTTCTGATAACAAAATCCATGATTTATGCAAACAAAACTTAAAATTAAAAAGAAGAAATTGAAACACTTCAAAAAAAATCCAAAAACCTACCTATATCTGATAGGGGTTGCTTGCCTGACATGATAGAGGCCGTCGCACCGGTGGGTGGAGGTCATGCCAGTGGTGTTTCTTTATTTGTTTTTTTTTTCTCTTTTCTTTCTCGTGTTTCTGCTTGTTATGTCTTTTTTTTTCAAATTGGTGTGTTAGTAATGTCGATGAGGGAAACAATTTTACATAATTGAATACCAAGAGTAATTTGGGTAACTAGTTCGAAAACTCGCGTTTACGCGGGCATATCGAGAAAAAACACACTAACAAAAGCGAAAAATTTAAATATTAAATTATAGTTAATAATACAACTAATTGGAATTGTTTGCTTAGAATTTGAAAAACTTCCTTATAAATAACATTTGCAGCCTTATTGCCAATATTACCAACGTCGTCACAACTTAGGATTTTTAATCTTTTACGATTCTTGACTCGAGAGACTGCGATGTAGAGTTGACCGTGGCTAAAAAATTTTCTTGGCAAATACAAATCCCATTAGAAAGAGTTTGACCTTGATTCTTGTTTATAGTCATTTTGAAATAAACAATAAGGGAAAACTATCTCCTTTGAGATTTGAATGCAACAATATTATCTGAAGTGCTTAATGCCATTCGTGGGATGTAAACATTCGCCCGAACATTAGTTCCTGACAAATCTTTGCTTCGATAATGCGATCTTCAAGTTGCGTAACAACTAATCTAGTACCATTGCAATATATACGGGTGATGCAATATCACATAAATATATACGGGTGATGCAAGTATTCTATTTGGAATCAATTTTGAATTTACTTGAATCATAACACAATCTTTTTTAGAAAACTTCAGATTTAGTCTACGAATTTCTGTCTACAAATTACATTATACAACAAATTATAATAAGATCTCATAGAATGTGAAAATCTAAAAATCGAGACAAAGTTTTTTTTAACTAATTTCCATGTTAATGATGTGTCAACGGCTCCAAATGAACATGTAAGTATTATTATATCATCTACTTGAAATCGAATTTTCTGAACTAGGCATAATTCTATATTTATCCTTTCAGAGGGGAATATGATATCGATAATCAGTTTACAGATATCAATTCACCAATTATGAATTTCAAATTTTCAATAATTGTTTTAAAAAACTATACATTAAAAATTGATATTAATTGATAGACGAGGAAATTTGTAATCTGTTATATAATTGTAGATGATGATTGAGATGTATATTCGGAGTAAGATCATACCATAAAGTAAGCTCCATGGCACAAAATTATCTTCTTGGAAGTGGGAATGAGGCTCATATTTTTCTTCGGTTTGGAAATATTCTCCAATGATCCGCTTATTGTTTCACACGTAATTATTATATTATGTGTTGTGTTGTTTTGGGTGGCGTCTGGTTTAACATGAGAAGATGGTTGGCATCCTTGAAAGGGTTTGCGTGAGAATATGAATGGTATGCTTCATCAAAGGTAATAATGAAGATAAGAATGATAGTAAGTCAGTTAGAATACCAATACCACTTAGATAACTAAAACGGTAATCAAATATTGTATAACTAAAAAAAATAAAACGTTTTCATATAAGTGTAATAACAAAAGGAATTAATATTTATAAATGATTACATAAATATTTAGTTAACAAACGTTTTTCAAAAAATTATCTTTAGATTAGGAATTGTGCTAAACTTTACTCATTTTGTATATAATAGTACTTATAATTTTTTATTATATTAAGCAGTATAAATCATATTTTTTTTCTTTAGTAATTGCTATATACAATTTATTGCGACGATTGGATTTATTTGTATAAACTAATTTATATAAACTTATTCATTAATAATATTTTTAGTATTATTAATATGAAAACCAACTAATTATTTAGAGCCAATCAATTTACTTCTATTAAATTGCGGATTTTAACTAAGTTTAAATAAGTTAATAGTAAATTGAGTTAGAGAACATATTTAATCTTCAAAATTATTTTTCAATAATCCTTCTAAAATACCTGCCAAACTGAACATTCAAGATATGAATAGATTATGAGTTTCTGAAATTGATGCAAAATATAGTGGACATTGTTCCTTATTAAAATAGTGCACTAATACAAAATAACAACTTGTTCCTTATTAAAATAGTGGACTAATACAAAATAACAACTTTGAAGTAGATGCTTGTTGGATTATCAGGGGGATAAATAAGTTCAAAAGTACAACGATTTCTAACTCTCAAACTGGTACGACTTAGAAAATCGACTACGCCACCACAAATCGATACTGCAGAGGCATACTTTTGTAATTCTACAGTCCAATCAGTTAAATGATGATTGAATGTTGCAGTTGTCTCGTTCACCATATTAGTCTCATGAATGTGTTTCATCTAGAAGTCCATAGGAATATGCTGTGTAGCAAATTAAATTTAAAACAATATCAAAGGTGCATCATTTATGTAGTTTTATTTTTAATTAAATCATTTTCAAATGATTTAAAATGAGATCACTTACCAAAATGTATTTCTCAATATGAGTATTAGCAACTGTTAATTGAAATGTCGGAAATGATTCGTTACCATAATCCAAATAAATTCATCGAAGGAAGAAACGTTTTTGTAGTTTTTTTCAATGCCCATTTAGGAGAAAACTACTACATCAAATACCAATCCACCACGATAAATAAGGACCATTTGATCACCGATTTCAATATTGTTATGTTGGATAAAAAATCCAAACCGACGTTGAATTCGACGTTCTCATTAATCCTGCTCATTTCAACTGGCCATGAATATCCACGCCAGTTTCGCAGATCAAAATACACAGGGAGTGCATCTTCGAAAATTTTGGAGAAAGTATCTGGAATAGACTGTTACAGAGCATCAAATTTTAATCTAGGAGATATCTTTTAATTATATAAATCCAAATGAAATAAAATAGGAACATTAGTATAACAATGAATATATTGGACCAATACATTTAATTCATATGGAAATGAAAAAAATAAATTAACATGTTAACGTTAAAAATACTAACCAATTTATTGATCGTGGTGTATTTCTGGATAAATAACTTATTCCGTGGGCAATATAACTTCTGATCGTAAACTTCATGATGAAATAGAAATAATGGTAAGAACAAAATATAAACAATGGGATAGTATCATATATAAATTAATTTTATAAATGGTTCTTTTGGAGTAAAAAACCTTAATGTAACGAAGTAGATTAAAGGATTAAAAAAAATATACCAAATTGTTTTTGTTAGAATATGCAACACAAATTTGATTGATTGCAAGTTGGGGATGAAGACTCAGATCCTTTATTTGTTTGATTTTGTAATAACATGAAAAAAAAAGGAGTGGTTTTTTATATATGTAGCAAAAAGTGATTATAAATATATGGAAATATGTATAAATAATAAGTAAAAGTTTGATTAATTTCAATTGGCAAATGATTCTGTTAATTAGAGTCAAAATCATACTGTAAAATACCATATGATATTTTTGTAAAATTAATTAATTTTTGTTAGTAGAATATGGCATGAAAATAAGACATATGGAATATGGAATAATACAGTGAATTCATTGATGGATATTATAATTAAGAATATCAAATGAAGGGAATTTATTGCTGATCAATACGATAATAATGATAACCATAATTGATTTCATAACCGATTTTGGAATCTATAAATATATTAACATAATTGAATATATACAAGAAATATATTAAAAGACATATACAAATATATCAGAAAATAATAATTGTATAACTAATTATTAAATCAATGTCTACTTGATTGTAATACGATAATAATTGTTTGTATATAAATATCGTATATATTGTAATAAACTTACAGGTTTTTAAAATAGGGGAATAATGTTGTATTGTTATACATATCTCTCTTGTTGCTCATGATTCTTATTACAACCTCTCTTAAACCAAAAACTCATTACATACGGAGTTTTAAAGAATCAATGAAAGGGAAAGAGATGCATGCGATGGCAAAAACAAAAAAACCATCTTTTCTGTTATCACCACGTTTTTAATCAAATCATCCCGACAAATTCACTTTATGACTTAATGAAAGAAAATTTGAAAACACCACGTTTTCAACCGAATCATCTCGACAAAATTCATTTTATGACTTAACGAAAGAGAATTTGAAAAAGTTTGTTGAGCGGGTGGTAAGGTATTTAGTCTTTTTTTTTTTTTCCTTTTTAACTATGTAATGATGATGAAGAGACATGTCTTATGAAGTTTATTTGTATTTATAACAAAGTTTTCTCTTTCTTACTTTCTCTTTTTTCTAAATCTTGTTTCCTTTCATTTCTTCCTCAATAGTGGCTATTTATCCAGACAAATTTACGCTTAGGCCAAACAACGTGTGTGTGTGTATATATATATATATATATATATATATATATATATATATATTGTATACAGATACAGTAGTAACTATTTATTGTGCAATTATTTTAGTAAGAATATATAAGATTATGGACAATATCAATTAAAAAATACTCTCTCACCACCCTGTATTTATGGCAACGTGGTTACAGAATTTATAATTAAATTTTCAAATCCATGTCTAATTGACTGTAACGTGATTTCCATAAATTACCCTTAACTAATTATAATTACTGATTATGAATTTATAATTATATATACATATGTTTAGTAAGTACACTAATAATTTTAATATCTTTCTTTTTGATAATTATTCAAATATGGTCGTAAATCAAAATTTTCCATCTTTTAGGTTAATTTGTATAAGTGATTTCAAATCTATTACGAGTAATTGACTGCAAAATTGATTAGGTTTCTCCTGTTCACTTTGCAAAATGTTTTACAGAAATTATATTTGATATCAAAATGAACCATGTAATAAACCATATATAGAATCTATTTAACAAATATTACATCACAGAACTTGATAATAGAATTTTACTAAACCAAATGAATCTCAAAAACAATTAAACTAAATGAATCTCGAATACAATTCCTGGTAATTGGAGAAGCCTAAACTCGAGTTCTGTTTTTTAACTTAAGATGGAGGAAAGATATAAAATCTCGACAGTCATTTTTAAGATACACTCTGTCAGATTCTTGTTGAATATCGACAATCCAGTGATTAATCTGATGCCGAATATTTGCCTTTGCCATTGTATGACGATTCAAAGAAACAATGTATTATTCCCAAAAGTATCTTGGGATAATCTGCGAACCAATAATCTATTAGAATAACGATAAGGATGATTAAATTCAATATTAGAATCATGTAATTAAGTACATATAATACGTCAACGTTCAATGTTCGTCCTCATTAGTTTAAAACTGAAGCTAGTAACATCTATTTGCAGAAAATCAGAATTCACTCCACATATTTGAAACTTTTCAGTAAGTGAAAGATCAATAATAATAACATCGAGGACTGGTTCCTCAAAGTTGCAAAAAATTAAAATCCACTCGTGTTCAATGTTATCGTCTTGCTCAAAAATACGCCACCCATCTTGAAGATAAACCTATTTGAAAACTTGAGTATTTAGAAAATAAGATTAACTGTATAGAACAAAAAATGCGGGATGTTTGTGAAATAGATTCACCAACTAATGAACTAAGATCATTGACCTTATCATCGACAACGTGAAGAGAAACATCCCAAGTACACCCTAGTGCATTCCGCAAAGTATACATAACATTCCCACATTCAAGAACCATTGATGAGACAATTAGAGGAAACAACTGTAAAAATTAAGAAAAATTATGATATAGATAATAAATATATAAAGATTTTAAAATAACCTCGAAAAAGAAAATTTGTCAATAGTGCATGTTTAAATAAAGGTAAACCTCAATTTTATATGTCATTTTTAATAGCATTCAAGATTGATATTTTTCTAATCGGTAAGCAAAATAATTGATATTCAAAGAATTAACCTGCTGCCTCCCAACCTCCATAAATATTTTATATGTAATAATTATATTTCACAAATAATCTGTTGTTCGCAGAAATATCTTGAAAAACAATATCAACACATCTACAATTAATCACTAAATTAATTCGATGGGTGCTTCTAATAATATCTACAGAATATGTAGATCTATAATTAAGCAGTTGATTAATATTCAATTTGATTGTACGGATCTATGAAAATGTCAAGAATTATTAAGCATAAGAAGCAACAGAAGCAAATCAACAGATCTGGGTTGCAAAAAGCCCACATATACCAATCAATATTTCGAAAAAGAAAAAAAAAGCAAATCAACCAAAAAGAAAAGATGAAACTCCCAAAAAAAAATTTGACAGAGAGAAAGCAAGCGGCGAACATATAGGAGAAAAGATGAAATTTGAAAGAAAAAAAATTTGGACAGAGAGAAAGCAAGCGGCGGACAGGGAGGAGAAAACCTAAATTTTTAGAAAACCAAATTAATGAAAAAAAAAGTACTAGTTTATACCCTTGACAATTTTACATATAAGGAGAGATTTTAAGGAAAATGATATCACATTAGATTTTCACTACATAACTAAATTAGTGTAACACCCGTGCATTTCACGGGATTTGTAAAAATAAATATTAATTTTACATTCTCGAAAACATATTAAAACTATGGCATAGATTATTCAACTCTAATTATGAAAAACTTATTTGAAAACAGTTTCTTTGTTCCCCTTGTGTTATACACGGGATTTACTCACATTTGCTTCAATTTCTAAATATATTATACGTAAAACCGTTATTCTTTTATGTTCATTTTGGGGAATTTTTGAAAAGATAACATATTTCCAACCTGGTCATATTCTACTGATTACACACTTATGAATTTCATTTTAAATGATGTAGAACTTCATTTTAAACTACATTTGTCGTCTTGTTCACAGTTAAACCATCTTTTTGCAGCATTGAATCTTCAAAACTCTTCTTCTCTTGACTCTCGAGACGGCCACATAAAGTTTACCCTGACCGAATACCGGTCTTGGCAGATACAGGCCAACATATGAGAGCGTTTATCCTTAACTCTTATTTATAGTCATGGAAAAGGAAACAATAATTGGAAACTGCCTCCTTTGAAACTTAAATGGCAATCTCCTACCAAAGCGCTCAATACCATACGTGGAGTAAAAACTTTGTTCCCGATATTATTACTCGATAGAATCTTCGTTTCGATGATTCGATCGCCAAGCTGTGTCACGATCAACCGCGTGCCATTTCATAATCCTGAGGCTTGATACATATTCCGTATCAGCATCACCGGAACTCCCACCTTCAACTTCAATATGTGGTTTGGTATTCCTGAACACTTGATCGTGTTCAAGAAATCGGTCGAGGAAACCTCATTCTGATTTTCTGAATCCGCAAAAGTTTTGCATATGCTGTCAGAACTAAGATATTCCTTTTCCTATTTTAGAATCATAGACATCATATAATCATTCACCTCCTCCACAATACAATTGGTCGGTGCAAGTATTGCTCTCTCTCTTACAAAAATGTAGGGGCTGAAAAATTGTCTAACAGTGAAGGATAAGTGCTCTGAACAATAGCTGCTACATGGTTATCTTCAGAAGAACGGATCAATAAGTCTTAAGCAATATCAATTAAAGTTTCTCCATCAACTTCTACGTCGATCTCTCCATCTCCAATTTTGAGTATCGATTCGGAGAGATCTTTAATCTCCTGGGAAGTCAAGCTCGTCATTGATTGCCCGACACTTAATCTCATATTCTTTGTCAATCGTAGGACTTTTCAATGATCCCATAGCCTAGAAGAACTTATACTCGAGTAAACAACATCCTCCCTGCTTCCCTTTGGTATAACTGAAAGAATTTGTCAAAATTCTCCTCTGAGAACAATAACGTTCCCCGCAAACGATATGGACTTTCGTGGCTCGCTCGTGATATGCATGAAACTTCTATCCAATGCTTCCAAACATAATTTATTCATCATTGGCGTCCCAAATTATCAGTTTTGTCTTGTGTATGAGAGCCGCTAAGTCTGTATCAGGTGTAAATCCACACATAGATTGTTCTGATATATTTATTCGTATTCCAAACCTAGAATGAGCAGTTCGTCCCGACGGAAATAAAAGTGCTGCAACTTCACTTGAGGCAACATTAAGAATAATTTCTCCCTTGCATTGTAATGAAGTAGATAAAGTTCTCCATACAAATGTCTTTCCCGTTCCTCCAAATCCATAAACAAAAAAGACGCCACTTTTTCCACTGGTCGCTGCACTTAAAGTTTCTTCATAAATAGCTCGTCGATCATCCGTCAATAGTGAACAAAAACCATTGTGCTCCGTCTCCAAGAGTCTTTTATCATAATTTATTTTCTGCTGAATAAGGTTGTTATTTCCTTCCATAATCAAAGCATCATTCAGAAGAGGCATATCATTGAAGTTCTTAAGTATCTTTCCATTCCGTTGCAACAATTTCTCCACCTCAACCAAAGTGTGATTCTTCAACTGGTCATCACTAAGTTTCATATCTGCACAGATAATGCAAACATGTCATCTAATAAACCCAACAAATCACTTAAAAATTTTCTTATGTCTGAGTAACCTATTAATTAGATACAGACTGGCTATACTAGTTTTTATTATATTGTTATCTAGGATCAAAAATTCCCTTATTGAGGAGTGATATTCATTTTTGCAAATGACCTAGTGATCCTAATATTTAGATATAATTTAATATACAAATTTGAAGTAAATTATTAAGGGTGATTAAAACTATTTTAAATAATGATACTTATATTAATTTTTTAATGGCGGGAACGCATAAAAATATTATATATGTTATGTATTTTAAATATGTCCAAAATTTTAGGTAAATCTTTTGAAATGGATTTATGAGTGAATTTATGTTTGAAATATTACCATAGATGCCGAGTAGTTTGCGTTTTCTTGGAAAGATATCCTCTGCAAGTGTTTGCCAAGTCTTCTCCCCAACATATTCTGGTCGCGAAACACTTCCTGATAGTAGCAATGCAGCAAATAGCTTCCATAGGAAATGCGGTGAACCCCAAAAACTTGCTTCAATTATTCCATCAATATATTCTTTGACATCATCTAACAGGCCCAATTTATAACACGCATCCTTTAATGATGGGAACTACATTATCGATGGTCCTGATATCTTCATGTAAGGTTGCTCCTCGACTATGATGAAGCATAATTGATAAATAGTATGATTCTCCACTTCCAGGTGGAACATAATCTAACCTTCCTACTGCAATTCCTTTCTGCCTAAACTCCCAAACGTGTTCTTCTCCCTTCCATTCAAAAAACGTTGGGAACTCTGCATAAGTCAAGCTTCTAGCTTCTTCGTATTTTTTGTTACATACCATCCAGGCCAAAAATATAGATTGTTTAATCCCTTGCTTGTTGACCACATGATCTAGTGGGTCATCTTCGTTATAGGTTAAATTCTATTCACTCGGTAGATGAAAACTTAACCTCTGGACTTTTGGATTTCTGTAGTTAATGTCCAATGAAAAGACTCGCCACACCACTTCTCATTGAGATATATATCTACAGTTGTAGAAATTCTTTATTTCATCTACTTGTTGTTCGTCAACATCAGCGTCACTTCCCTCACTGATAGACACTGTTACACGATCATTGCCCTTATTTTTATCCTTGAAAAGGTATTTAATAGATCTAAACTAGTTGCACCATTCTACATTAATGTGAGATTGATATCTTATTAGCAGTCGTGTATTATAAGGAACAACAAATCTATTGTCCATAATAGCTCCATTCTTATCAACAGTATTACCATCATCTCTTCTCTTATATAATGGATACCCATCCTAATCCACTGTAGTTCTTTTCGCATTTCTCATAGGAAAGCGCTTAATACACTTACCATTTTTAAAGAATGCTTTGTCAAGGTTATATGAATCACAAGGCCCGTGGAGCATATGCTGAGTTACCAATTCGTATAACTTGGGATTAGATTCTTTGTTTGGTATCTCAACTGAAATAATCTGATCAACATCATCAGGGGTGGGTATATTGGATTCACGTTGAAGAAATAGAAGTATATGAGCGTGGGGTAGCCCGCGCTTTTGAAACTCCACTGTGTAGATTACTGCACCAACAACAACCCAAAAAATTGTTCACTGATTTATCATAATATCACTAATGACTTTATATAAAATTTGCAACTTTTAATTCTTAGAATATAATATTGAATTCTAAATACCTACAATGTATTATTTTATCACGGTTTTATAAAGTTATAGAACTATCAGGACTATTATTTAGCTGCTCGAGTCTTACCAAATATTTGATTCTCTTTCATATCCTTAGTTATTTGATCGAGTTTAATCTTGAGAATTTGACAAACAATATGTGGCCTATCATCCGGCTTCAGTCCCCGTCTATTGAGAAATCCCTTGATTTTTGGCCACTTTGGATTGCAAGTGATTGTAATAAATAAATCTGGATATCCATACCATTTACAGATAGCCATAGCATCTTGATAATTCTGCAACATATATCTGGCTCCTCCCGTGAATGAAGTCGGTATAAATATTCCCTGGCCGATAGAAGATGGTTCTATCTCACCTCGGGAAACAACATCAGCAATTTTTATCTTTGAAGTACCTGGTTGTTCCTAATGTATAAGATTTCTTCGGATTCAACCATCGACCAAGAACTGTTGAAATAGTCTTCTTCCGTATAGCATGGTCTTCGCCTCATTTTTTCGTTCCTGTATTCTAAAAGTGAAAAATTATCTCATAGTTAAGGTCTTCCTTTTGCTTGATGTACTTGTCGAAGCGTCGCTGTGTGGAATTCCCACTCTATATCCATCCTCTCCGTAAAGAAACAACAACGGATATCGCATTGGAAGATACGAAGGGTGCAGCTCACTAATACATTTCAGAAACCCAGACCGAGTCTCTATAATTACACCTCTTTTTTCAAATGAATCATCAAAGTCACCAGGAATAAGTGCTGCAACCTCGGGGGCCATAGGTAGATTGTTCATTCGACCGTCTAATTGTCATCCTCTAATGAGTTGTAGTTTAAGATTGACTTGATGATCTGATTTGTAATGTTCCCGTACACTTCTAAATGATTTTACCAAAGGGTTATATTCATCAAGCATAATTCTAATATCATTTACAATGCTGGCATCAAACCCATTAGACTCTGTTCTGGAGCTATTACTGTAAAAGATATGAATTTCTAGCTTGAATTAACCATGTGAATAAAGTTAAATATGCATTCTACAGAATTTATCCGGATTATTAATTTAATCAATGTTCTTATATATAAATTTAAGGCACACCTTACATATTTTGTATCTATCAATATATTTATCTGAATTGATAATAAATATATTATTATAGAGCATAATATAATGTAATTTCCTCACCTCATAGACTTAATCCGATTTTTTATCTCATGTTCAGTGTCGTATATGTAGAGCTTGGAGAATTTAGGTGTTGATCCAGTCGTTGGTAGAAACTTCCAATCCTGTGGTAGTTTGTATACATACATCACTTATATTATTTTAGCAATTACTCACAAAATATATAAAAAATATCACTACAAACTCACAAATAGCTCAGAATAAGATCATATCAAAGATTCGAGAATATAAAAGTCATCATTGGATATTTAGATTTTTATGATTTTGGCAATCAAAAGTGGTGGGCATCATCATAGGTTTACAACCTCTGTTTACCTCTAAGTTCTTGACTCTGCATAAGTGGTGTCTTAGTCACTGCTTTATGCTATATTATTTTTAAATAAGCTAATCATTATTCCAAACACCACCCCATAAGTGTGGTGTTTCTAATTGTGTAAGGGATGCATTTTTTTGAAAACTATGTTTCGTACTATAATGCACTGCATTCTAACAAAATAGTTCATAAAACTCAAAACTCATGTGTAGCATATAAACAAATTATAATTATGATTCGTCAACTCATATATACATCTAAAACTCATAAATACAACCTAAAACTCAGAAATAGTTTAAATTAGGCTTGTAACTTATGTTTAGCTCCAAGTCATTGACTCTGCAAAAGTGTCGCCTTAATCACGCTAGATTATTTTTAAATAAGTTAATGATTATTCCCAAAACTAACCCATAAGTGTGGTGTTTCTAATTGTGTAAGGGATGGATTTTTTGAAAATTGTGTTTCGTACTATACTACACTGCATTCTAACAAATAATAGCAAAATAAAGGATACCAAAACCCCCCAAAATAGTTCATAAAACTCAAAACTCATACAATTACATACAAAATAGAGGAGCATATACAATAATTAAAATTATCAAAAACTCAGAAATACAACTTAAAACTCAGAAATAGTTCAAAATAATATCATATCAAAGATTTGATATTTAAAAATTCTCATCACAAAATCAGCTTATATATACATCAAACCTTCAATCCGAGAAAAAAGAAAAAGGTAAACAAATCAATAAATACAAAAAAAAATTGAAATTACCTCGTCACCCATTAGTATGAGTTCGATGGTTTTCTTGTCTTCGGGATTGTTCTGCGGGTGCGTGTACCACATTCGTTCACAGCGGACCTTAATTTTCTAAGTTTTCTTCTCTGGAGTAATTTGAGAAACTTCAAAAGACGGATTTCTTGCCATGGATTATTATGCGGATGTTAAATTTGAAGACTCGGTGTGCTGGGAAATCGAAATTATGGATACGGGATATGGGGGAACCGACGGAGATTGGGGGATTGGAGATGTTAGATTGAGATGCGGATATTAAATTGAAGACTCAGTTGGAAATATACAGAGATTGGGGATATATAGATTTATAGGGTGATTTAAGGTAGTATGAGGAAATTAGGATTTTATTTTAGATTTTATTTTGTTAATTATATAATTAGGACTCGTATTATTAGGTTATTTATTATGGTTTTATTTTAGATTTGTTTTATTAATTATATTGTTAGGACTAACATTATGTATTATTAGGTTATTTATTAGGATTTTATTTTAGATTTCTTTTATTAATTATTTTGTTAGGACCCCCATTACTAGGCTATTTATTAGGTTATTTAATTAATTATATTATTGGGGTTATTATAAATTATATTATGTTTCTTTTTTTTGTTTCATATTATTAGGATTTTATTTTAGGTTGTTTAATTATTGAGTTATGAAAAGGTAAGTATGATAATATTAGGACAATAAATCCTACTTTTTATAATTTATTAGAACTCATATAATTAGGCTATTTATTTAGATTATTTTATTAATTATAATATTGGGGTTAGTATAATATAATAAGGTGATTAGAATATTATTAGATTATGTTTCTTATTTTTTGAGATTTATAAATAACTAAATAAAAAATTATCTACTTTTCATAATTTATAAGGACTCATATTATTAGATTATTTATTTTAGATTATTTTATGAATCATATTATTGGGGTTAGTATAATATGACAAGGTAATTTGAATATTATTAGATTATGTTTCTTATTTTCTGAGATTTATACAAAACCAAACAATAAATAAAAAAAACTGTCTGCGGTTGTTTTGTTTCCTTTTTTCGGATGATTATGTTTCTTTTTTTTCGTATTGTTAGAATTTTATTTTAGGTTGTTTAGGATTCTATTTTAGGTTATTTATTTATATTATTGAATTATGAAAAGGTAAGTAGTATACTATTAGGACAATAAATCCTATTTTTCATAATTTATTAATATATAAGAATATAGTGAGGCTCGATGACATGTAAGCACCCGAAACACCAGAATTTTTTATTTGCAAAACGAAGCATACGAAGCAGACACATACGATAGGAGGATTTTGTATTAATATATAGTGGAGAAGACACATGTCATTTGAATGAATGTGAAGTTGACACCTACACAAGGTGTCAACAGAATTAACATATAGGATTGATTTCCTATTAGTGTGGTCAACGGAAATATTAAAAAACAAGTAAAATAAAATAAATGGATACAATAATAAACAGGTTTGGTAATAATCTCTCGATTGCTAATATATTTGGCCATTAAAATAAAATGATATACCATCAAAGATTCTGTTTTACGTTTAAGTTAAACTAGTTTTTTTTACACCCGTTGATTAGCGCATATTTGTCCGTATTTTTATTAGAATTTTAGTTAGTTTTTCTTGTTGTTTTTGTTATAAGTTGGATAGTTAAAGTTTAATTCTGTATTTTTATACATCCGGCTTATTTTACCGTATTTTGATCATAATTGATGAGAATAGGTGATTGTTCGCTGTTTTTCATCTTACAGCTAAGTAACCGGAAGAGTTCAGCGCATAAACAGTTGAAGTTTGATGTTCGAGAGTCGAGAACGAGCTTTCCAGTGAAAGAGTAGCAGAAAGATCGGGAAGATGAGACGTGCAGCGAAGTGCGTCGGTTGATGCAGGCATCGACGCCACGTCGACACAGTTCTGCCCACGACGGTCGACACTACGTCGATGCTAAGCTGACGTAACTCTCTGAAGTGTCGATCCATGGGTGCGTCCGTCGACGTAACTTTCTGTAGCGTCGATCCATGCCCGAATCAGCAACCGAAGCAGTTGACACCTACTATTCGAGACAAGGTTCCCTTTCCAAGTCGTCTATGCCCAGCTAAAGAAAACAAAAAGTTCATGGAACTTTACAACCTGCTGAAGAACGTCAACGTTAATCTCCCTCTTTTGGACGTAATCAAGACGATGCCCGTGTACGTTAAATTTTTCAAGGAGTTAGCCGCAAGGGAGCGGCGGTTAGAAATGAAACAACGAATAGAATTGACCAAGAAGGTGAGCACCGTATGCAAGGGTCCGCAACCCAAAAAGGAGAAAGACCCGGGGAGTTTTTGCATAACCATTGCCTTAGGAAATGGGCAAACAGCGCGTGGAATGCTCGACCTTGGTGCAGGAATCAATTTGATGCCGTACTCACTATATAAATAGTTTTACCTTGGAACAATGAAACCCACTACGATGCGACTACAATTGGCAGATCGATCAATTAGACAACCCCTTGTCATAGTTGAAGATGTATTAATTCAAGTCGGCGAGCTTGTAATTCCAGTCGATTTTGTCATACTTGATGTCGGCAAAGTTCCAAAAGAAGGCATTGAGCATACTATTTTGCTCGGCCGACCGTTCATGTCCACTTCTCATACGCTAATTAACGTGCACAAGTGGAGGATGACCCTATCCATTTTGGGTGAGACAGTCACATTTTCGCTTAAAGAGATCCACGACACTCCTTCTCCGTACATGCACGAAGATTTTTCGTTTATTGACCCTATTGCATCTTGTATTCACGAGCTCAAAGGCATCACTGTGCTAGATGAGTTAAGTGCCGAGGATGATACCGAATTTTTAAACAGGGTGGCAGAGATGTTGGAAATAGACTTGAACGAAATCACTAAAGATTATGAAGAAGTTGAAGATCTCGATGAGGAATTGTGCGAAATAGCTAACGCACCTGAACTTGGGATGAAAGTGGAGTTGAAACCACTGCCAAGCCATTTGAAGTATGTTTTCCTCGAGCCCAACAAAATGAAACCCGTCATCATATATTCAGCATGGGCGGAACACGAAGAAAAATAATTAATTGCGGTGCTAAGTAACCACAAAGAGGCAATAGGATGGAGCATCAGCGACATCAAAGGGATAAACCCTGTTACTTGCATGCACCGAATCGAGCTAGAAACCAATGTCAGACATGTTAGGGACAGTCAACGAAGACTGATGCCAACACTTTATGAAGTGGTCAAAAGGAAATTTTTAAACTTAAAGATGAAGGAATTATCTTCGCTATTTCTGAAAGTAAATGGGTGAGCCCAATCCGTGTGGTTCCGAATAAAGGAGGCATCACCATAACCGAAAATGACAAAGGAGAGATAGTTCCAACCCGACTGATGACTGGATGGCGTATGTGTATCGATTATAGGAATTTAAATGCAGCCACTCGTAAGGATCACCAACCTCTGTCGTTCATAGACCAACTTCTCGACAAGCTTACCGGAAACGAATTATATTGCTTCTTGGATGACCTTTCGGGCTATTACCAAGTAGCCATCGCTCTGGAAGATCAAATCAAGACAACGTTCATATGCCCTTTTGGAACGTTTACCTTTCAAAGATTGCCCTTCGGTTTATGCAACTCACCAGCGACTTTTCAAAGGTGCATGCTCTCAATTTTTAGTGATTTTATTGATGATTTTCTTGAGGTATTCATGGATGATTTTTCGATTTTCGGGTCATCTTTTGAGAATTGTTTATCTAATTTGTCTAGAGTTTTAGAACGTTGCATTGAGAAGAATCTAACTTTGAGATGGGAGAAATCCCAATTTATGGTAAAAAGTGGTACTGTTCTAGGTCATGTTGTTTCTAAAAAGGGGTTGAAGGTTGATAAAGCAAAAGTAGATGTGATTGAAACCCTCTCTCCCCCTCGAGATGTTAAGGGAATTAGGAGTTTTCTTGGTCATGCAGGTTTTTATAGACATTTTATCAAAAAAAAAATTAAAAATAAGTCGTCCACTTTGCAAGTTGTTGACTTTAGATACTCCTTTCATTTTTAATGAAGAATGTATGAAGGCATTTAATGATATAAAAGAGAGTCTTACTTCTGCCCCTGTAGTTGTTGCACCCGATTGGACTCTACCTTTTGAAATAATGTACGATGCTTCTAATGAAGCGGTGGGGTCCGTTTTAGGGCAACGTGTGGATAAGTTGCTTAGGGTTATTTATTATGCTAGTTATATGCTAAACGATGCCCAACGTAATTACACCACGACGGAAAAAGAATTGTTGGCAGTCGTATTTTCACTTGATAAATTTAGATCGTATATAGTTGGAGCAAAGGTAATTGTACATACGGATCATGCTGCATTGCGTCATTTATTCTCTAAACCCCAAAGTAAACCACGTCTTATTAGGTGAATATTATTGTTGCAAAAATTTGATGTAGAAATAAAAGATAGACGAGGTTGTGAAAATGTTGTAGCTGATCATTTGTCTAAAATGATAATTAAGGAGAACGAGGGCGAGAAATTTATGATTACCGATCTATTCCCTTATGAGAATGTTTTTAATCTTGAGAAATTAATTACTCCTTGGTATGCTGATATTGAGAATTATCTTGCTTGAAAGATTATACCTAACCATTTATCCTACCAAGAACGGAAGAGATTTTTGAGTAAATATAGGGATTACTTTTGGGATGACCCCTATGTGTTCAAACGTTGTAAGGATGGACTTAACAGAAGGTGCATTCCAAACGATGAAATGGGGAGCATTCTGCAATTCTGCCATGACCATGGAGGGCATTTTGGAGCTCAAAAAACATTATTCAAGGTACTACAAGCTGGATTCTATTGGACGAGTTTATTCGCCAATGCATTTGAATATTGCAAGAAGTGCGACAACTGCCAACGAACCGGCAACATGGGGAAGCGAGATGAAATGCCGCAAGTACCTAATAAAGTGGTAGAAATTTTCGATGTATGGGGAATAGATTTTATGGGACCCTTTCCTAAAAGCATAGATTTCGAGTATATTCTGGTCGGTGTCGACTATGTATCAAAATGGGTGGAAGCGATCCCCGCTCGAAGAGCTAATGGGGAGGTCGTTCTTAAATTTCTCCAAGAAGATATATTTAGTAGATTCGGAGTGCCGAAATCAATTATAAGTGATGGAGGAAGCCATTTTTTCAACAGAGCCTTTGCGAGGCTGATGACGAAATATGGGGTCCGACACAAGGTGGCTACACCTTACCACCCTCAAACATTTGGACAAGTTGAAACGAGCGCCAGCTAAAGGCCATCCTCGAGAAAACAGTTGGACCAAGTCGGAAGGGTTGGGCAGTAAAACTTGTCGACGCACTGTGGGCCTACCGAACGGCCTATAAGACAGTACTTGGTATGAGTCCTTTTCGAATCGTCTATGGGAAGGCGTGCCATTTGCCCATTGAGTTAGAGCATCAAGCTAGTTGGGCCGTTCGCAAACTCAATATGAACTATGACGAGGCAGGCGAGTATAGGAAACTGGAGTTGATCGAGCTGGAAGAGATTCAAAACGAGTCTTATAATGATGCCTGGAGGCAAAAGAAGTTAACAAAAATACGCCACGATCGAAGACTCGTTAACAAGAATTTGGATGTAGGTAAGTTAGCTCTTGTCTATAATTTTAGATTAAAAACTTTTTCCAAGAAAATTGAAGTCAAAATGGAGTGGACCGTTTGTGATTAAAGAAATTAATGAATTTGGAGCGGTCACCCTTTACGACGAAAAGCGAAACGTAATGTTTCAAGTCAACGGACACCGAGTTAAGCTATATCATGACGGAGAGGTAATTAGTCAAGACCATGAGGGTTTGAAGATAGTGGACCCGCCTCTGATTCCAAAATAATCAAGAAAACTCGCGTCGAGCAAGCGACGTTAAAAGATGCGCTTCTTGGGAGGCAACCCAAGCTGTTTTCTTTTCTAACCCTTGTGTTTCTTTTTAGTTATTTCTCTTTTTCTATTTTCTTTTGTGTATGTTTATGAAACAGGATTTATGTTATCAAGGAAGGATCAATTCGTGGAACGAAAAATGAAAAAAAATTCAATATGGAGGCCAATGCACGGATCGCGTCGATCGACACCAGCATCGACGCGGCGTCGACACTGCCTGTGCGCCCGCGTCAACCGGGTGTGCAGAATTTGGAAATTCTGGGCTGCGATGCAATTTTTTGCAAGAAATTTGGCGGGTTTTGGAGTCTAGATCTATTACCTTAAGAGAGTTCTAAATAGAATAGGAAACTTAATATCTCTTCCCTTATTTATAATTTGGGTAAATCTAGGACTCCTATTTTCAAGAGCTTTTAAATTCTATATAAACCACCCCCCTACACTCTTTATTTCATAATTCTCTTGTGTTCTAAACCTCCCTCTACCAAATAAATTTAATTCTCCAAGTCTCCCAACACCATGAGGCTAGTTCCACAAGAAACCAACAACCATGAAAAATAGGTGGATGTTGAGGATGCAACACGAAGAAGAATTGAACAAGCTGCATGTGGAAATCGAAAAGATGAAGGCCAAAGCTGGTGATTTCTGTTAGAATAAGGTGACCAACAAGCCAACTTGTGGCTGTGGTCTGACCATTCTCTTGTAATACAATCGGTTTTTATTCGTAATAATATCTTTTATACTTATTGGCATTCCATATCTTTTATCCCATGCTTGTTGCATAGGTATGGTCCTGATAAAGTTACTTTATTACGGTGGATTGGTCTAGTAGAACCGTGAGATAATCCAGCACGTAATGTAACTCGTCGAACTTGTTCCTAGTCAAAGGGTTATGCCATAATGAGGATACAGGCCTTTCCCATTAAGACTAGTACTTAGTGTATGTGGACCGCATCTCATCGGTCCACGGTGTGTGGACATCGACATACATAAGTAAGTGCTCATAAGATGAGTTCACTGAACTCCTCTCACCTAGAAATCTCTAAGTGGTTCCCACTCATCGAGTAGATGATTTCTATGGTATAGCGTACAACATTAATCCTTAAGACCCAGACCTCACCGTGACTTCACTAGAGGACAGGCTATGTTGTGACCTGTCTCTGTGTCTCTTTGGAGGCCAATCAAAAGGGGCAACGTTCACATAGTCGGGAATCTAGTGGGAAGTCTGTGCATGGTAGTAGGGGATTCGGACGCATGATAAGTCATGGATGTCCTGTGTGTTCTGATGGTTGATAAATCCTCAGAGTCTCTGGCCAGAGCTGATAGTGGGGTGTTTGGAGAAATGTGTTTCTCTAAGTCACACACGAACGGATTATCTTGAACCTAGAACGTACACACAGTTATTGAACTAGAAAGAGGTCTCG
>BMAC01000651.1:278433-307698 GCA_014905375.1 Phtheirospermum japonicum | reverse complement strand
GGCCAGAGCTGATAGTGGGGTGTTTGGAGAAATGTGTTTCTCTAAGTCACACACGAACGGATTATCTTGAACCTAGAACGTACACACAGTTATTGAACTAGAAAGAGGTCTCGATGAACCAATATCTCTTGTTCAATCGGGACATAGATCGCGAAGGGATCGTACTGTACATATAAGCTATATCACAAGGTTCTTGCYGGCACTTCATTTGTATCTAGGGAATTGTGATGCGTTGTTGCTAGGCGCCTCTCATAAATAATCTCAAGTTTGTCTTCTTAGGATGAAGAGGTCCCTGCGTTCGCAGTTAATAGCATACTTTCCATTTCTTTTTTCCAAAATATCACACTTTCTATTTTGAAATGTACAATTTTTATTGATCTTTTTATTTATTCGTATTTAATATACATCGGCATCAACTAAATTGTATTGAAAAATAAGAGTTTTTTTTGGAATATATAATGAGTTGTTTCCCCCCATATATTGAATCCTAATCCTAAAAATACTAATGTACTGTTATAAAACTAGAGAAAATGAGAGGAGAGTGAGAGAATGAGAGAACAGAGTGATCAAAAGGTGTATTTTATTATGAGGACTAGAGTCTCTTTTATAGGTACAAGATTAGGGTTTAGGGGTAGGATGGTCATTCATATAATATATAATTAAGGTAATTAATTAATTACAACACTCCCCCTTGAATGACCTAAAAAATGTTGCCTCGTTAAAACCTTGTCAGGAAAACCCAATGGGACAATACCTGGTCGAAGTAAAAAGAGTACAGCCCTACTCCCCCTGAAAATCATCACTGTAGATCTTTGAGTCGATGCATGTCAATCTTGTTTACCAATCTTCTAAACGATGATGATGGCAATGCTTTCATGAATAATTCCACCAAATTATCATATGAGCGAATTTGTTGGATATCGATATCGCCATTCTTTGGAGATCTTGTGTGTAGAAGTTCGAGAGAGATATATCTTGTCTTGTCACATTTTATGTAATCGCATATGAGTTGTGTCATGTGCGAAATATTTATTTTCACACTTATAGTGTTCAAATGCTGTCTCATTAAAACCTTGCCACAAAAAACTGATCGAAGGAAAAAGAGTACAGCTGCTTCCCGTGACTTCAATAGGTAGTAGTTCTCGAGTCTATCATCTATCTATATTCAAACTTTAAAATATAATAAGATTATAAACTCTTCATGAGTTCTATACCATATCTTCCAAGGAAAAACCCGATGGGAAAAACCTGAGTGAAGGAAAAAGAGTACATTATTCTTTGAATATGATCATAATGTTGCCTCATTAAAAATTTTACTGGGAAAATCCGACAAAACCTCAGCTTAAGGGAAAAAGAGTGCAATGCATATCTCATTATATTAACTGACAATGTTACAAATGATTCAAGCACGTAAAAGAATGCTCTTATAGCATTCCAAGATTTCATTTCATTCATGATATTGTTCTACATTGTCGGTTGAATGAAACTTCAAGTTTCAATATCATCCACCACGTAAAAGAATGCTCTTATAGCATAAATTTTTATTTATACATTGTTGACAAAATATTTCATATGAATGAATTTCTAGTCAAACATATAGAAATCTATAAGATTGGATATTCAATCTTGGCCAAACAATTATGTCAATAACTTTTAATTAATTCAAAATGTCATCCTCGCTATCATTGAGCTCATGAGTATAAATATAGTCGACTAATTTTCTTATTAATTCTATTTGATCCAATTATATAGACATAACTTATCGAGATCTCTTTGTTCTAAAACTATCATTAGGTACATGAACCTCTTCAATTTGTTATGTCTGTTTACTCTACTGGAGTATAACATTTAGTGAGAAGACCATCACAAATAATTGCTCCATATAAAGGATATATATTAGAATCAATAGTTACCATGCTTCAGGCATGACATCTTAATCCTCTTGTAGGATTTTATATAACTTTCATGTGTGAGTCTTTAAACTTGAAAACCATTGATAACCTTATAGTCAGTAATCTAAAATGCAAATTCTCGTTACAAACTTCAGGTTTGTTTAAAACTTTGCGAGATTATATTTATGCATTCCATGTTTTTTGGTTACCATGACATATACATTTCATATGTTTTGTTACCATAACATATGTCTATCCTCCCCCTAATACTGAGAATATACAATGACTGACAAATTATGAGAAAAATGTATCTTTATTTGATATTTTCTCAGCATTCGCTATCCATCATGACATGTGGTGGGGCGATTACAAATATCGCACTTGTTTAAGTTTTGATGGAGGCTTCTGACTATAAGCCATAAACAGGGGTTTCACATATATTTTCATATTTGGTATACTTGTGAAATATTCTTTTCACATAATTACAAAAATCGTTCTCATCAAAAGATATAACAAATATCATAAGGCATATCAATTGATTTTTCCAACCATAGTCAACAAAATATAAATCATCAATAAATTTTTCAATTAAATTTACTAGCAAATGATAAGTGTATTAGATACATAAGGTACTTTGCTCTCATATCCAATAGAACAATTATTCTCATAAACTTCTGGTTATGAGATAATAACACATGCAATCTTCTAGTGGATCCAAATATCTAGAAGTCAACATGGAGGGTGAATGGGCCCAGAAGATCTCACCCCATAATATAAAATATGGATATTATTGGAACCCAATTCCAATTAAACTGGTAATAATTTAATGGTTAATTTTGTTGAGAACATGTAGCATTAAAAATAAATAGAAGAGTCTTCATACTCTTCATAAATTAATAAACTGGGATGGTCATACCAGTCATGCCAAGTCATGATAATATTGAACTTCAGGTTCAAAATGAAAAAGTAATTTTTAACTGCTTTAGAGCTTTTATTGAACTTTCGGGTCAATATAGAAATATTTGAGTTAGTACTAGTTTATAGTACAAATTAATTCGATAATAAATTATCTCAAATTCTTATGGATATTTCATGTAAAAAAAATCAAACTTCTGGTTGATTTATATTCCAGATTATATCACCATGAGTTTGTAACTCAAGTGGTATCACTAACCCTTTATAATTGAGTTGAAAAAGGTTTAAACCTTGGACCTCTCGTATTTATTTATTTTTTGAGGTTTATCTTTACTTTCTAACCATTTTGCCCAATTGATTAAAATAATATTCTAAATCATATAAAAATAATTACAAAAACGTTACTTATGATATTATTGAGATTTGTACTACTTTAAGAATACAATCAATTTAAAGTTTTGAAATTTATAAGAATCCATAACATATAAATAATACTCATGGTATATATTTTCAAAAATGATAAGTTTTATATAAGAAATATGCTTTTCGGGGCATTATAAGTAATAATGATTGATTTGATGTGTTAATCCTTCTTGAGTATACTTGATTTTTAATATTGCATACGACAAAGTGTCATTTTTCAAAAGTAAGAAATATCCAATTGAATATTTGACATAAATATCACTACTTCGGGAGTAATATATCAATATTCTTCAAGAATATATTGGCAAATAAATATATAAATGATATCCTGGGGAATATAATGTTCGTAAGAAATATTATTATTAGTTGTGCTACTTCAGGAAAAACAACTTAATCATAATGTAAATAATACAACAATGACATGTAAATAATATTTTTAATAATAAATAAGACATGTAATAAAAATATTTCTTCAAGAGCATTGTTAATATTCTCCTGAAATACTATATATTATTTTCCATCAGAAAAATATGGATTATATGTCTTATAATGTTCTTCATGAACATATCATACTCAACTGAGAAATTACAATATGCCATCACATTTCTTCAGAAACCATGATTTGTATTTTAACAATCTTCAAGATTATTAAGAATTGTGAAATCGTATTTCGCAAAAATACTACGATAAATATGAGTTAAAAATAAATCTCATACAACGCGCAAATATACATGATTAAATGTTTTATCAAGAAAAAAAAAACACAACTTGTTATTTCAGATCTATCATGCTTGCATATAAATTGTGTCATTTAACTAATTGACAATAACAAAAATTGAGCCAAATGAATACTCTAAATTCATATTATATAAGTAGATCTCATTAGAATCATATTAACTATAATATTTGGGATGCATCTCCTCTTAACCAAAATCACATCAAAAAAAGTACTATAATTACCACATAATGCACATTAACAACTATGCAATGTATTCCAAAAAAAAAAATGGGGGTAAAATTTTCAAGTGTCAAAATAGAAATGCATAAACTACATAGATTATGCTTCATGCTTGCCCATTCTTATCAATTCAACATGATAAAGCTTCTAATGTCATGAATGTAAATACATGATAAAGTATCAAGCGAATTATCTAATTGTATCCACCTTTTTTTAAAAAAATAAAAGATATAATCCATTAAAAACTCTCTAAGAATAAGAAGAAAGAAAATCATAGTTGAAACACATAAATTTGGGTTAACATCCATATAAAAAGAGAAAATATGTACCTTAATTGGATAGTTTCTTCGTGAAGAATATGTGCCGGTGGCTAGATCCTCAAAACTGTTTGATGAAATTGTGGACAAGCTCTCCTTCATCAAGTGCCCGAAAGAAAATAAAGGTAATCTCATGAAAAAAAACATAATATTTGATCTAGAATTATAATGTCAACAAGACATAAATATGAAGATTTCTTCAGGAATAAGTATCATATATCATAACATGCGATACTTCAAGATCACAATAATTTAATTTAGATTTTAAAAAAATCCATATTTTTCAGGAATATTGAATTATAATATAATTTAAGTACAAGTATGAATGGTTCTTTTAAAAAAAACATATATATTCTTCAGGAATATTGAATTATCATATGAAATACATATTTCTTTCGAAATAATATATAGTTGTTCTACTTCAGGAGAAACAACTTGAATTGATATAATTAAAACACATGACAAAAAAGTAAAAAAAAAAAAGTAAAATAATAATTTAAATAAAAAAATTGCATCTTCAAGAGCAATTATAGATCCCAACCATGGTTGTAACGAGCAATTGTAGATCTCATAGTATTCTTCAAAAATACATAATATTTAAATATAATATATTGATATATGGTTGTATTTCTCCACAAACTATAACAATATATCGACAAGCAATTATAGATCTCATAGTATTCTTCCGGAATACATAATATTCAAAGAATATATATTGAGATATAGTTGTATTTCTCCACAAACTACAACAATATATCGACGGTGGAAGAAATCGATTTCTCATAGTGTTTCTTCAGGAAACAACTTTAGATCTGTTACCTTTTGGTAATGATAGAAATTAATAAAACCAATCTTCACCGTTAAAAATCAATCTGTATATGTCTTAAATAATATTCAAATATCAACTTGATCCAACGGTTAGATTGTGTGAAATCATTTTTTAAAAAAATATGCATCGACGATTCTATGAAAAAAATTGTTTTGTTCAAAATTCATTAATGAACTATATATGGATCAAAATAAGATCTCCACCGTTCAGATCGTAATTTGATAAGCCTTGAACAGATTATAAGAAATTGAAAGCGATCCAACGTTTAAAGTTTCATAAATCGGTTCTGCAAATTTCCTGTGCAGAGAATTATCACGCAAAAATTCTCTATTATTTTGATTTATGAAGGTTTGATTTTAAAAGCTATTATTTTTCGATCATTCTCAATTGGTTAGAGATTCGTGCTAATAACGTGTTGTAAAACTAGAGAAAAGGAGAGGAGAGTGAGAGAATGAGAGCACAGAGTGATCAAAAGGTGTATTTTATTATGAGGACTAGAGTCCCTTTTATAGGTACAAGATTAGGGTTTAGGGGTAAGATGGTCATTCATATAATATATAATTAAGGTAATTAATTAATTACAACACGTACATAGTTTTACTCATTTTTTCTTTTAATGTTAAGGATATATTTGAAAAAACATGTAAAATTTATGAAGTTGTTTAAATATATAGATTTTTTAATTTTTACAACCTGAAATTAATCTCATGGTCCTTATTACTTTAATTATATTAACTTTTTTTTTTTTAATATCGAATAAAATGAGAAGTGTAATATTAATTTGAGACGGAAAGAATATTATTTTAGAAAAACATACATAAGAATGTACTAAGAGTATCTTCTACTTTCCAACCACTTGAATGTACCCTAAACCTCTCAAGTTATTTGAGATTTATCTTTTAGTTTCCAACAATTTGACCCAACTTATTAAAAAAAAATGTACTAAGAGCATCACAATGCAAGCTTTTTGTCGATGTTTTTAATGTTAAAAAAAACACTTTCGAGAACGATTTATCATAGAAAAAACACATTGATTAATAGAAAAAACTACCCCATATTTAAAGAGTAAACATTTTCATTTGTTACAAGCTCCATATGACACAATGTTCACCTTTCTTTTTCATTTTAATCGAAATATAATAAATTTTGTAATATAATAGTAAGACCATACAAATTCTTTTTAACAAGCTTTGATATTGAACAAAAATCCTAGGGTTTTATATTTGACGTGGAGGCGGGGCAAAAACAATTGGATAAAAGTCGAAAGCAATTAATATCATCAAACATATTCAATATATCAAAGCAAAATTCTCCAAGAAATAGTCGATTCCATTTATCAAGGGAATGTCCCATTGCGCAAATATTCGTATAAAAAATCAAATATTTGCAGCTATTCTTATACAACGAACTCTGAAGAAAGTATTAACAAAAAAAAGAAAAAACATAATATTTATATTTAGAAGGTAACAAATTCACGATTTGAAGAACAGCCCATTACTCATATATACATACACACGAAATTACGCTTTTCTCATCGAAAAAGGCCAAAAAAAAACATAAAAACAACAAACTAGAGAGTGAGAATTGGATAATTCAAGAAACCAACATTTGATTCTGAGAAGAAGAATTATTATTATGATCACCATTAATTTTGCAAAATCTTGTGGGCTTGGGCTTGAAATTCCTCCTCCTGTGAAGATCATTGCTCGAAGGCTTTATCAACTGCATCAGAAATGCTTTTAAGATTCCCACTTTTGACACAATCGGCTCCAAAACCCGTTTATTTGCAGGTTTCGGGTAGGGTCGACGAGCAGGGCTTGCGGAGCCCCGATGGAGGCTGCACCGGAATGAACCTGGGTGCGACGTAGGAGAGCAAAGGCAAGCACGGTTACCGGAAGATGAAGTGGCATAATTTTTTGAAGCCATTAAAAAAAGTGTGTTAGGTTTTGTTTTTTCTGTAGTTATTGATGATGGCTTTGGAGATGGAAGGTCAGTATAATAATCTGGAAACGTAACGGTGGTTTTGTTTTTTTATATGTACTACGCAGTTAGTATGACTATTATACCCTTTTTAACATTTTTTATTTTTAATTTCAATTTGTTCATTAAGAATTAAAAGACTGTAAATCCATATGGAGCCGTTCCAAAATTAAATATATATATATATAAGGACTATATAGTAGTGTGTGATATATACAAAATCATAAATTCTATCATGCATGGATGAATATGAAATATTTCTTGCATATCACATACCTCTTATATATTCTATCATAAATTAATAAATGTGCAAGAGTTATGTGATAAATATAAAGTAGTGGGTGATAATTATATAAAATTCATAATAAATACATAAACTTAGTCCATTATAAATCTCCTGAGACAAATGAAGTATTAAGATTTTGAATAAAAGTGTGATTTTTAAAAAGTAGACTTGAATTTGGTTGTCATTTTATTTCTATCGGTTTTGTCATTCAATTAGGTCGTAATGTTGACTTTTGTTTTAATCAAATAAACATTTCTTATATTATTTTAACAATTATTCGCGACTATATATATCAACAATAAACAGAAGAAAAATCTATTGGGGCTGGTAATATATATGTGTGTGTATGTGTTTTCTCAACTTAGCCTGCCCAAAATATAAGACTCGGCCACTAAATAATCCTACTAATAAGTAGAGGCCATTGGTGTAACAAACAAATGAAAGAAATTAAATATATAGGCAATAAATACTAATTAGTCAAGGAATAGAGACAAGATTAAAGTCACGGATTAGTCATTATAGAGGGATAAGGAGGAACCTTTTTTGGTGAAAGAGGCCATTTTGGCAGTTTTTGGTCATGAGAAGCATGCATCCAATAACTGCGAGGCAGCTAGGTTTTGGCCATCTGATTTGATGTTATCCAGTGTTAGGATAAATATCAAATCAATTCATTGGATCGGAATTAGGACTACTTCTAAACGAAGACAAACTGTTTCCTCATCTATCATATTCTGAAATTCTCGATTAATGTAAGGTTTAATTTGCAATAACTGTTTAGGGTATACCATATAAGTAGCCTACATCTTTATCACGTTGTGAATTCACATCCACTTTAAAGAAATGTCAACTCAATAGTGAAACATAAATAAATAGTTTAAAGGAAAAGTGAATGAAATTTACTAAATATGTATTCACGTGATAGTATAATAACTTAAATCTAATTATTTACATAATGAATTACTTTTATAAAATTAAAAAGTAGGGAAACAAGTATTGTAAAAGGAAAAAGATTTCAAGGAATTCGTCATTAAAATATGAAAAATTCCGAGTCACAAAAAAATATTGCACAATTAATACAAGTATTACAATATATAGAGAGTTTTAATCTGATGAAAAGAATAACATAAAGAAATTCCTAATTTTAAATGAAAGTCACATATCATTCTTTTCTTATTTGATCTTGATAACAAGATAAAACCTTTTGGTTAGTTGATTTCAATAATTGCACACCACTTTTTTTTATAAGACTCCTACTATTCTCATCATCATTGCTTGAAATCATATCGATATCATCTTCATTGGTCTTTTTTATTATTTTCAATGATTTTTCGTATTATTCTTTCTAAGATATTGACAAGATATTGACGGTGTTATTGTCATTGCCTAAAATCATATTGGCGTCATATTCGTTGTATTTACTTTTGAAACGAATAACTTTTAATTTCAGTCGATGAAAGTGGTGTTCTATGAATAAAGACATGTTTTCCACTATATTACCCAAATGCAATTTTCGCATTAATCATGTTATACGATCATATTGTTCCATTACACAATGTATTTAGTAGAATTTGTATTTTTATTCACATTCGAAAAGATAGACTTTCAAGTCGATGTATTGATTCATCTTTATTGTCATAATTAATTCTGCTCTTTTGAAATTTTGATATTACCTTCACCATAATTTCCTCATAATTTCCAACTCTAAATAAGAATTCACTGAAACTTTGATCATCATTCCTCGACTTCATGTTCCTTGATAAAATGAGTTTCTTCATGTTAGGCGACAATCATAATTTTACCAAACTTGTATAAATAGTTTGTTGATTGTTGCCATAGGAACAACCAATAATAATTTTTTTTAAATCTCCGCCACATGTTCCTTGATAAAGTAATTTTCTTCATTTTAAGCAACAATCATATTTTTACCAAACTTGTATAAATAGTTTATTAATTGTTTCCATAGGAACAACCGATAATAATTTATTTAAGATTTTGCAAAAAATGACCACTTTTCGACCAAAATCATTATTATTTCCCATATTATTAATAGTGCATTAGGTAATAGCTTAGCAACATCGCTTTGTTTTGACAAATTGCATTAAATTTATTCATTTGCATCTTGGTATTTTAAAACGTGAGTGCGTTGTTCTTCTTCCTATCATTATTGCAAAAACAACTCCAAACGGTGTAGTTGCAAGTGCTAGTAGATTTTTGGGTCAAAAGTGTTCACCTTTTTATTTTGAACACTGCAAGTGTAAAAGTTTCAATAGTAGTAGTGGCGAGTAAGGTCCTATTCCACAGAGATTAATTAACTACTTTAACTAGTACCGCAATTATAGTAGTATGAATTTTATATAGATAATAGAGAATGATTGACAATTAAATTGAACTAAAATAATTAAACAAAAGTAAATCAAGTGAACTAAAACATGTAGAAGGAAAGCGAATGTAGATGGAATCCCAAGACAATGACTCTAACAATTTTTCATTCCGCAAATAATTAAAACTTCTTATCTCATTATCTTATAAATCGGTCGGTTATATCATCCCTCTATCTCTCCCTCTCGAGTCTCAGGCACATGACTCAACACCCAAAATAATTTTTAAGACTTATCGCTTTCATAATCCCCTGCATACCTCTCGGTATGCGCATTGAATGTCAAACACCCACGAGCTTCAATATATTTGTATAAGGCATGCCATGATCAAAAAATTAAATAAGCATCAATTATACGGAATTAAGAAATTATTGTTATTAATCTATGCCAAGCCTCACCACGAGCTTGTAGCTCAAGTGGTATCACTAACCCTTTATAAGGGTGATGATAAGGGTTCGAATCCTAGACCTCTCAAGTTATTTGAGATTTATCTTTTACTTTTCAACCACTTAACCCAACTTATTAAAAAAAAAATCTATGCCAAGCCTCAGAATCAAAGTGATTAGTCGGACATGGTCAAAACAACACATAAGCATGTCCGTAGAACACATGATCAACTAAATTAAAGTACAAAAAGATAGATAAAATCACTGTGAATTGGATGATTCATATTAGCTTTCATCGCTCTTCTCGTGGCTGGAAGGATGGTGTTCATATCTTTCGCCTCTAATTCCTCGGGCTCATTCTCTCGAGTTCTTGCCCACCAATTCAGCCTCAAGCTTCCTCGTATGGAGTATTTTATGGTATAAATTGATTTTTTATGTGTAGGGATGAGTTGGGTATTCTAAGACTCATTCTATGGTTTATAGAGGTGCGAACACATTTATTAAGTATTATGGCGCCGCAGCCAACCAATGGCTGGGGTGTCAAGTTGGGTAGAGTGAATAATAATAGTTCTTATATCTTTACTCCACAATGTTATAAACAAGCAATCAACATCCCTTATAAATATATCATTAATATCTTCTTGTACTAATCACGGACTTAAAAGAAAAACTATGAAAACAAAAAGGGAAAAAAATATTCTTTATAATTAATTTCCTAGTGCATTAATGATTTAAAGTATTAAAATGTTGTCACTCCCATCACTACCCACCATAACCAGAAAAATCAACAAAGATGGTGCAAAAAAATCATAAAACAATACCCATTAACCATACACAATAGCCCAGAAATTCAAAGATAGAAATAGATTAAAACAAAGGCAAAAAAATTATTAGAGAGAGAGAGAGAGGAGGAGAAGGAAACAATACATGGTGATTAACTATTAACTCGCAACTTAATATAAATAAAAACAACAGAGAAATAAATAAAGCCGCAGAACAAGGAAAACAAATCGGAGAACCTTAATTTATGGGATCCTGCGTAACTGCAGATTAGATGAAAGACTAACACGCCCCTTCCTTCTTAAATCAAATCAAGTCTAATGATAAATCTTGGACTCTCATCTCCATTTAATCTAATAGCCTAGAATTAGTCATAGATTTACAAATAAGGGCGTGGTTCTCATTTGAACCTAATCATATATATATATATATATATATATATATATATATATATATAGGTGTAAGTGTATTTTTTATTATTTAAATGACAATGTGATTTGATGAGAAATGCTTGACTAAATGGGATTAAGAAAGATTCATAATATTATTTGAGAACTAATGATGATCTAAGTGTATTATATGAGTATTCTATTTAATATTATTATATATCCAAAATCTCCACATCATTCAAAAACCTCAAATTATCTTATCTAAAATCTACATCATCGTCATCATCATCTTATCTACAAATTTCATTTATAAATACAACTCCAAATTAGCTTAGTACATACACCTCTTCACTCTCATACATATTCTAATTCAACATCTATAATATTTCTCTAGACGTGAATAGAAACCTCAACATGTGTAATTTATATGAAATGGATGATAATCGGTCATTTGGAAATTCTTGCTAAAATATGTAAATCTCTTGTGATGTTCTGACGACTCAACTTAATGCATAGCTCCAGTATTTCCCCCAGTATGATAATACATGTCTCACTTCTTTCATATCACTGTGAGTTATGACCCTATTGTTAGCGAAAACAGAAATTCCATAGTTTCTTAGATGTGCATTACATATTACTATAATGAGGCTACTATTAGGGCCTTGTAGAGACAATCCAAAGTCGGCATCTGCAGAATCGAGAGGACAAAAGAAGGCTAGAACCTCTAAAATAGGTGATCACAATGATGGTTCCAATACTCATATTAATATGGGTAACGATGACAGGAGCATGTATTTGTGGCGTTCAATCAGCCAGAAAGAAGCTAATTAAGGCGAGAAAGAGAAAATGTGAGCAACAGAAATGCTTTAGAATTAGTTTTTGAAGAAATAAAATAAATGAAGGATAATCAATAAAAGAAAGTCCACGACATGCTATACATTGGAAATCTCAAATCCTACAAGGCTCTGACGATGGAAAGTACATCGTTCATGTCAGAAGACACTCTAAAATAGACGTGTCAATTAGGTTATAACCAACCGATTTTTTAACTATCGGTTGAAATAACCAGACAAACCTAAACCATAACTGAACCAGCGGTGAACAAGTTATGGTTACGGTTTAGGTCGGTTAACTGAACCGTCGGTTAACCGATAAACCGGCGTTTTTTTTAAATGAATAAAAAAATATAAATAAAACTTGAATAATTGATATAAATGAGATAAATAATGAGAAACTTAAATAAAACTAGAATGAGATAAATAGATGAGAACATAAATATAACTTTAATAATTGAATTCTTGAAGTAAAAAGTTAAAAAAATATTTATTTTAAAAAAGGACTTGATTTTAATTCTAATATTAGAAATTAGAATTAAAAAATTTAAGTTTTAATATTAGAATTAACTTGCCTATGTGTCCTTGAAGATGAATTAAATTCCACGTAGTTTAATTTTTTATTTTTTTTGAAAAAATGAGTTGAAAAAAAAGGACCTGATTTTAATTCTAATATTAGAAATTAAAATTAAAAGTTTTAACTTTTAATATTAGAATTAACTTGCCTACGTATTCTCTAGAGTAATCAAAGTCCCAGTTCTTATACTTACCTTACTTACCTACATTATTTGGATAGTGGAGGAGGCTCATCTTCGTTCATTTGTCGTTGTCGTTGCTTCCCAAAGTGGTATCGTAATGTGAACGCTCTTCACCTTCATCCATTTGCAGTTCTTGTTCTTGTTTTTCAGCTTTGACCCAATCATTCATTAACATTTGATTTTCAAGATTCTTGGGCAATAAGTTAGACCGCCGATCATCTAACACAAAGTCTCCTATACTAAAGGCATGTTCAACAAAAACTGTTGAAACGGGAACGATGAGAACCTCCCTTGCAATTCTAGGGAGTGTAGAAAAAGTAGTTGCCACTTTTGACCAAAACTACACAAGATCGTTAGTACCATCTTACTTTTTTGGGATAATCCCCGATTCAAAAGTCCCTAAATAACTTTCTAATTCTATTGTTCGACTAGCACTAGCGATTTGCCATTTTCGCGTATCCTCAATCAATCTCGTATATGGGGCAGAGCTTGTCGAGAGTCGTGAATAATGGTCTTACATTAGAAGTGGTGGGGAAAGGAGAAGGGGAAGGGGAAGTGGTGGTCTTACATCAATCTCGTATCCTCAATCAAGTACTTCTAGATGATTGGGTTAAAGCCAAACAACGTAAACAACAAAACGTTACTGATGGAGATGAAGAGAGTGACATGTATGATACTTACTTTTTAGTAAATGGATGACAACATGCGTTCAAGTGTAGTTTTCTGACCTCCTTAAGGTAAATAAGGTAAGAGGGAAATGTGCGGACTTTGATTCCTAATGTAAATAGATACGTAGGCAACTTACTTCAATTATTTTAGTTAAACTTTCAGATTCTGGGCCTCTTTGGTTGAGTTGATTTAAAGGGTTGATAAACTGGTAGTTGTTTGTTGATAGTTAATAACTGGTAACTGATACGTGATTTTCAATTACTATTTGGCAAGTTAGATGATTATAGTAGTTGATTAAATGATAATTTACCGATATAGATATGATTGAGTAATATAAAAACAATATACATAATAAGTAAAAAATAAATAAAAAAAGGATAATAAAAATTTACTACAAAAAATATACATAAAAATAAAGAGAATATAAGTTTTTTAATAAATAGATAAAAGATTTCCTAAAAGTAATATACATCCATCATTGAAGTCAGAGTGTGGGACTGAGCCTTCCGAATGAGAAAGAAAAAAGTGTATAAAAGAAGAAAACAAAACTTATTAAGATATAAAGATTTTCTTATTTTTAAAAATAATATTTTCGTAAAACTATAAAAATAATACGTGTGTTCATAAAAGAAAATAATCTTGACTAAATAATATAAAATAAAAAAAATAATCTATTTAAAACTAATAAAAGGAAAAGGGACTAGAAAAAAAGCAATTTGGTTCAATCACTTAACATTTAATTTGAAAAAGCTACTTTGCATAAAAAATTTCCAGTATAATTTTTTTGGCAAAATAAGCTATCACTAGCTTATTGAGAATTTTACCAACCATCCTAAAAAAGTTTAAGGGGTAATTATTTTTTGCCCCGCATACTATTTTGATTTTTACAGTTTACCATACAAATTTTTTTTTCAACAAACCGTCATCTGAACTAGCGCAAATTGCATTTTACCACCTACAACACTTTTTTTTGTGGTTTTGTAATCAAAATCGGATGATGTGGCACAATCCGATTGCGCCACGTCATCCATTTTTGATCACGAAACCACATAAAAAGTGTTGTGGGGGGGTAAAATGCAATTCACGCATAGTTCAAATGATGGTTTGTCGAAAAAAAAATTCGTATGGTAAACTGTAAAAATCGAAATAGTCTGGGAGACAAAAGGTTTTTTTTCCCAAAATTTAATGAATGCATAAGTTATAAGCTCCTCAGTCCGGTTACGGTTTGAAGATTGTCCAATTTCTTTCTTTCACCTTTTATTTTTCATGAACAAAGTATTGTTTTTCACTTCATTTCATTCATTTTACAATCTTTTGATAATAAACCTCGAAAATCATAGATAATTCGCCAAAAAAAACAAACTGTCGGAACCGGTGACATCGAGCCAAATCGGCAAGGTGACATCGAGCCAAATCGGCAACTCATAAACTACCGTTAATAGACCATACGGTTTGCAATTTTAGGTTCCGCTGCGTTTCAAACTGTAAACCATCATTTCATAACCATTGGGAACATGTATGGTTGAGATCCAATTTGATACCAAATTGTTTATATAAAAACACATTCCAAAAGTGAACTTAAAAAAAAAAGTTCTATTGTTTAAAATTTAAATTGAATAAGTGAATGTGATCCAAGTCTCGTAAGACCTCTTCCAAACGGAGCCTACATCGAATTACAATTCTGGATCCAGAAATTACAAAAGTCAGATAGCATATTGACATACACCATTAAGTCATTAACCCATCTTAAGTCTCTCATTTCAGTATTTGACGCCAAGCAACGCCAGTTAAACACAAGAATATAATATACATAAGAAAAGAAAAACTCAATAAACAATCTCAGACAAATGTAGTAATCTTGCTAACAATACTCACATGATTTACAAGTCCAAAAAGTACCACAAACTCTGCACAAGGGACAACGTCATTTCTCTCATAGACTCCTCTCTCATGGCCCCTTCCTTTCAAGAGAAGTTTGGGCTGACGTGGCGTCGACGAGCTTTGTATATTTCCGGTGCCGCCTCTCTCGCGCATACAACACCCAAAGTATCAGAGAAAGCATAACCGCAACCGAGACCATAGCCAGACCAATATAAACCCATCGGCTGTAATTTCTTAAATCGGGGCAATGACGATCGTGAATTGTAGTGAAGGTGTCCCGAACGAATGTGCAGTCGACTAGGCCGGATAGAAATGGGCCGTAATGATGCAAACCGTAGCTTACGTTGACAACTCCGTTCATTTGATCGTAGATGCTTGGCGTTAAACGGCCCACGGTCGTGCAGATGTTGCTTGGTGAAATTTGGCACTCGTAATTTCTCCAAACCTGCATCACATACATAATCACATATTTTATGTTTATTGCGAGAAATGCCCTTGAAGAATTTACAAAAAACCACCATTAAGGTACATTCGTCTTACATTTTGCACCTACAGTAGGTGGAGCTAACGGAAATTGCTGTTATCATTAAATGTTTTAATTACATATCTCAATAAAAATCAAAATATTACAAATAACCCCAAATTTTAGTCTTGCATTTTACATTTACATCCTTCAATGTTTCCAAGTATAACAAATATTCAAAGGATAAATCAGGGTTATTTGTGTCACTTTGAAAAGTTGAGGGAGTAATCGCAAAATATTTTGACATTATCAAATTCCGTCGGATCAACTAACGTTTGGGGCAAATTGTAAGCGGAATGAAACCTTCAGGGTGATTTTTGTAATTTTCAAAATTAGTTGGGCTTTTTAGTAAATACCACAAACCTCATGGTGGTTTTAGTAATTATCCCTGGAGACAATTATCAAGGGAGTATTTGTAAATGTGAAATATTTTTGGGTGTTTTCGTAACCACACTAAAGCTCAAGGGCATTCCTCATAATAAACCCATCAAATAATACTGGTTTTTAGGTAAGATTTTCATCGCTATTGAACTTTCCAAAAATAGTTTTTCAATCACTATACGAAAAGGAAATAAAAAAGGGTTCAGTTCATAATCACATTAAGACAGATTATAACTTTGCCATGATTTTGACTGAGCAAATAGTAACTAAGGATAATTACACAAAAAACTCGGCTAACTTTCAAAATTACAAAAAAAAAAACCTGAAGTTTGATTCGTTGTTAAAACTAAAGGGCTAACTGCAATATTTTTACAAATGTAAATGGAGGGTTAAATGTTTTGCTTTTCAATGGGTAAATGTAAGAAAAAGTAAAATCTCAGGATGTTTTTGTAATTTCGAAGGGCAGCAGTTTTTTTTTCTCTTTATTATTATTATTATTATTATTATTATTATTATTATTATTATTATTATTATTATTATTATTATTATTATTATTATTATTATTATTTTTGTGGTAGTTAACCCTAGTAATTATTAAAATACATTTTTACCTGTGTTGCGTTGCTTAAGTCGACTTCGCCAGCCGCGCATGCCCCTCGATCCGTCTTGTCGGGATTATACGGATTGCAGAGGAGAGGCACCAACGGACCGGATTGATTGTAGTAAAAAGGTCCGGCATTAGGCGGTAAGTTAGCATTGGAAACATTAGCAATGATACCATTTACGAGCTGAACCATTTGGAACGTGACCTCTTTGCTTTGCGAGAGTGCTTCTTGAGAAGTAGCTGGGTCGACACACGGGATGATATCATCTAATGCAGTATGAGCTGTTGGATTATCAACCCAGTCGTTCATTGCCACACAAGTGTCTCCCATCACACTTTGACATAAAATAAAAATATGCTAAATTAGCATTATTAATGACAATGAATAAGTTAATATGAATTAAAAATGCTTAATTGAATTTCTATGAACACAAATTAGCTTTTTGTGAGTGATTTATTTTCTTCCATGCTACAATAAACTAAGAAATTATACTTCCAAAAAATTAAAATAAAAAATCTTGCAGTAGAATTTACTTGTGGAGAACGAGAAATACGCCACATAAGATGAAAGTGGCCGCAACGAGAATCCAACCAAATATGACCAAGCTGCAAACAATTTTCATAAGATTTTAAAATCATTTAAATGAAACAAACACAGAGATGGGTTACTAAAAAGATGAAAACAAGAAGGTAAAAAAATATTTGTCCTTAGAATGCACTCACAAGTAGATGAGAAACTGCAGGCCCGTAATAGATAACACTGTACAAAATTTCATAAAAAATTAGCGAATCGTCAAAATTCATTATTCGCACAGCCATAATTTTGAGTGATAATTACAAATACCACTACCTTGAGGTTCAGCCTAATTACAAAATCAATAATATAAATAAATAAATAAAAGCCCAAAAAAACAGTATCTTTCAAAATTACAAACACCCAATTGACATATGTTTTTATATTACAAAATGCACCCACTGAGGTTTGTAATTTTTAGTTATTACTGTTTTTTTTTTGTTTTTTTTAAATAAAGAGATAATTATCCAAAAATATAAAGTATAACTGGAAAAAAAAATCAGTAGACTTACAGAAACCAAGCAAAGCCAGGCCAAGCATTACTGCCGCTACTACAATGAGAATTAGCCCCCTAAATGGTATAATAATAATAATTAAGAGAGAGAGACAATAACACATAAAACACCAAAGAAAAAAATGCAACATTATTTAAATAAATAACCGCTTTATGTATTTAAAAAAACTTACACAGCATCCAAATAGCGGAATATATCTTCTTTGTTATTCTTCGTCGCCCTATCAAGAGTATTGGCAGCAGAGGCAATCATCTCGTTGACGTTGTCAATCTTGTTCTGAAGCTCCCGGGGAAGAGAAACTTGTACCACTCCAACATTCTTAGCAGCGGCGAGATAATCGGACACGTTTTTGAGGTTGTCGACAGTTGAATCTGCTTGTCTCAAGACAAAGTCCAACGTACTCGTCGTACTATCGTGAAATTTTCCTTGTCCGCTGTAGAGTACAACAGAACCAATACTGGTTCACAAAAAAAAAAAAAGCAAAAGCCATGAGATTATGAAAGTGGACCCCACCACTAAAAAAAAACGGATTATTATTATATACATTAAAAAATTAAAAAAAAAAAGAGAAAAGAAAACTACTTCAAGACTGATAAATTCTCAAAATACATTTTCCATGGAAAAATAACAAACATATAAGCCCTTACATTGCAGCAATTGTGAATAAAGAGAGCAAGACGAGAGATAAGGCATAGGCGAATCGGGAATATCCATAACGTCGACGTCCACAGCAGCAAATATACATACAAACGAGCAGCAAGAATAGACCAAATCCGACGAACCATAATATGGCAACGAGGAAAAGAGGAACGCCAGAATAAACCACAGACTGCATCAAAAAACAAAATTTTAGACAGACATAAGAAATAAATTAAAATAAATACAGAGAAGAATACTTCTGAAAAATGAAAAAGCTCATCTGAAATGGTTGGTATTGTACAAAGGCGCCAGGAAACAGAGAATTAAAATAAACCAATAACTCTTACAAAATCATAAGGAGAAAGAAAGAATATGTTCAGATCATGGACTTAGCCGAAATCACTAACAATGGAAACTAATTTGGAATATCAGTTAAGAAATAAAAAAGTCTTTTAATTTATACCCAACATTTTCTTCTAGAGCCAGAATCATGTCAAAACTGAGAATTTCACCTTGGTCCCTCAATAGTCAAAACAACTTTTACTTGCAACAAACTGTTGACTCTTCCATTAAGCTTTAAGAAGACTAAATCGACCTAGAATATTTAAATTTCAACTTCTCTACAATAATTCCAAAACAAAGGAATTTCAGAAAAGTGATTACCAGGAACAAGAAATCTCTAAACCCCGACAAATGGCAAAAGGAGTGCGTGTGAAAATTACCCCCCGGCTATACGTTATTTATTTATTTTTCCTCTTGAGTATGTATGAGTGCATAAAATATAGTCAACTTTTGACAAAATGCTACTGTACATGTAAACACCATATGATATGATGCCTAATCTAAGAGGACCACAAAACTCTCAATCCAAGAACATAATCATTCAAAAATATATTTTAGATGTCAACCAAAACTGCCAATAACTATTGCTAGACCAATAAATAAAATAATACTAAACTAAGTCTCTATATATAATAACTTGCACAACCCAATATTTGTTTCAAGTTTCAAATACAGCCCATCGGCCAAGAAAAACAAACTAAAAAAAAATTTGCTGACGAGATTTTTTTTTTTTTTCTCAAGAAAGAAAAAAATAACAGCAGCTGACTCACAAAATCTCAAAACAACATTAATTTGGTTCCAGCTATACGAAACGTCTCAATTTACAGAAACCAGAGCTAAAACAAAAAAACTCACAGCCATATAATGTTCGTTGCTGATATTCCAGCCCCCGTTGTAATATTTGCCATCGTCAAGTGGATCTTTTCTACGCGTTCTTTCCTGAGCCAACACTAAATTTGTCGTGTTAACGCCATTAACTTCTCCTAAAACAGACCTCTGAGTTCCCAAAACGACACCGTTTTCAGCCGCTCCTGCTCAGCAAGAAGTAATTTAAAAAATAAAAAATAAATATATATATATATATCCGACAATAGTGCATATCAGAACAAAAAAAACAATTGATATTAGACGAAAAGAGTTTTACCAGGCGAGGGAAAGAATGAGAACAGCACGAGGATTAACGTTGTCAGAATCAGATAAGAAGAGGACTTAGCCTTGAAAAAAAACATTCTTAAAATTCTTATTAATTCTACTTGTCACGGTGAAATGGGAATTTTACGTTATTTAAGAAACTTTTTGAAGCTCCCTGGGGATTGGTGGGGTGGATTTTTGTTGAGGGAGGCTAATAATGTGGAATCTTTTACTGTGTCTCAACGTAGACTTGTGGATTAAGAGTAAAGACAGCAATGTGTTTATTTATTTATATAAATAAATATTTATCCTTGCATATACATAACATAATAATGTGATTGTGTATGTATAAAACGCGTATATTAGCCGGTGAAACCTTGTTCATGCCGCGTTTTTGATTTTTTTTTTTTCTTTTGGCATATTTATTAACTTCTTATATCTATATCTAAAAAAAGTTCTTATATCTACATTTTTATTTTTTATAAATTTATGGTCGAATTTGAAAGATGTCAGAGGCGCCGGTGGCGGCGGGTGGTTGGGCAGGCTGGGAAGTAGATGCGATATGTTTTAAAAAAATATACTGGCACGACACTCATCAATATTTTTATTTTTATTTTTTTTAATATTGCTGACGGGCTGGTACTCGTCAATATTCTTTTTTTTTTTTTTTTTTAAATTTTGTTGATGGGCTGGTACCCGTCAGCAGCCTCGCACGTCAGCAAAGCCGTCGCTCAATTAATATGCTGACGACTTGTTGACGAGTAGCTGATGGGCTGCTCGCTGACGGCCGTTGCCCGTCAGCAAATGCAGGCGCCGTTAGCATAAGCTGAAAGTTTTTAATCCTGTCAGCAAATGACAGTTTTTTTTTGTAATGCTCATGTCATTATCTACGTTTCACAAGTTAGTCCTTATAATAATGAACATGACTCCCATGATGTTGAGATTGACGGGTCAAGTTATAGTTATTCCTAAGGGAGTTATGGAAGATGTGATCGTCAATGTCAGAAAACTCAGCTATCCGGTGTATTTTGTGGTGATCGACATGAAGAATGATGGCTATATACCACTTATTCTGGGAAGACCATTCTTGTATACGACACGAGCATTAATAGACATGGAAAGGGAGTTCTTACCCTTCGCTATTTTAATAAGCATATTCATTTTGCTCTTTTATATGATTCATTTGATCACAGTGATGATGAGGTTGTTTTTGATATAGGTGAGAATGAACAAGAAGAGGGATTTGAGAATGAGGGAGTGCTTGACAAACAATTTGAATCGGGCTTCCCTTAGACTTAACAGACATCTGGCTGAAGAAGCTAAATTTAATGCTTGTTGGGAGGAAACCCCAATGAAGTTTAATTTCTTTTCTTTTTATAATAGTTTGTGTTATGCATTATTTAAATAAAAATGGATTTTTTTTGTTCAATAGCCTATACCCGAGCAGGCACCCGACCAGTAGGTCTAGTGTGTGATCGAGTTACTCTGGATAGACTTCTAATACTACAGGTCTAAAAAGAAACCTGAGTAGGTGGTCGAGTGAAGTTGTTTTAGAGAAACCTGGGAGTTGTACCCGAGGAGGCACCTGACCAGGCACCTTAGTTGCTGGTCGGGTGGCAGAACTTGTTTTTAAAAAATTGCATTCTTAAGTAAGGATCTTACTTTTGTTACATCTATCATCTTCCATAACCCCCTAAGTGTTTCCAGACTATACATACACACACACACACAACAAACACACACACACACACACACACATATATATATACACACACACATAGTTTGGATTTTCTTGTTCATACCAAACACTTTAATATCATCATAATTCATCTTTTCCAAAAATTCAACTTGGGGAAAAGAAGAAAACTTGTAAGTCTTAAACTAGGGTTTGAGCTTGTGGATTCTATTTTGATGTTTGATTATTCTAATATTATTCTAGAGCTTTCTCTTTGATTGTTTGGTTATTAGGAGCATGATTGGGTCGTTTATGCTTTTGTCATATGATCTATCATTGAAGACTTTATTTACACCTTCTTATGCATGAGTTTCGTATGGAGCTTTTATGGTCACATGATTCTTTGTCTTTGTTGTTAAGATTAATTGGATTATTCTTTATGTGGAATATATTATTGATGAGCTTCTATTATAGGAATCATATTGAAATCGAATGGAAAATTAATCAAAGGGACCAATATGATTTCAAACCCTCCAGTTCATTTTCTTTTGATTGTTGCTTTGTTTTATCAAAGGGGAAGATTGTCTTTATATACTTTGAAGACACAGAGAGCCTTGAGATGATAAGCTTATATGATAAGGTCAAGGGAATGTTTGAGGTATCTTTATTTATAAAGAGTTAAATACGTTCAAGGTCTCGACTATTGAGTTTTTTAGTATGGTGCAATATTTCAGAGAAAATCTAACTAGGCAGATGTGATAGTGAAGTGATCTCAAATGCTCTACGTTTTTAAATATGTTTGAGGATTACCCGCAAGGAACGAGGCCGAACGTAGTGCGGTGAGGTGACTCAAGTCGAGTCTCTCGAGGAAGACCGATCGAAAATGATTTTTGTTCACGAATGAGAAAAGAAAGAAAAAGCTATCCTAAACACGTGATCAAATTTTGGTTTTCAATTTTTAGAAACTAAGACGTGGATTTAAATGACAAGAATTGAAATTTAAATCTTTGAAAAGAATGATAAAATGGGGGTCTAGGGCTCTAGACTTGTCTACACGATTAATTTCCATCTAATAAAACACTTAATCTACAAGTTAGAGTTTTCAATCCCAAATTGTAAATTAAACACCGAACAATACCAATTGATGGTTCTAAACTCATCTAAGCACTAGAGCCATAAATGTTTACCCTAAAAACATCAAGAAATGCAATAACATAAACTTAAAGTAAGCATGAACATAATTAATCCAATTAAGAAATCCATAAGCAAAAGTAGTAAAATCATTAACTCATAATTAAAAGCTCAAATAAGTTAACACAAAGCATGGAGGGAAAATACATTCAAAGTACTACTATAAGGGTTGAAAACATCTTAATTATGAATCCAAACTACAATAACAACTAGGGGCAAAAAAATGACTAACTTGGCAAAACTCATCTACCTATCACTACAAACTACCCAAAGTATGCCAAAAGAGGTAAAAATCTTGAAAGAAATAAAAATATAACAATTATGGAAACTCGAAAGTTTCATGAACAGCAAAATAAAAGCTTAAATAAATAAACTACAATCCAAACATAAGGGAACCAATTACTTTAACCATTCATAGAGAATAAAAGAAAATTACAAGAGAACATGAATTAGAAATTACCCAAACAGAAAATATTCTTCAAATATTGAAATCCAAAAGGTGAAAAGGATTTTATGCAAAATCTCTACAAGCTAATATAAAGTTCTACAAGCTATGCTAAGCTAAGCTAAGCTAAGGTACTAAGGATTTTATGCTTGAAGGTGAAAAGGATAAAAACAAGAGGATAAGAAAAGTTTAGGAATACAAACCCTAAGGGGTTCAAAAGCCTCTTCAAAATGCATCTAGGTTTGGGTTTAAATAGGGGAAAGTGTGGTTAAAATAGTAATTCGTTAAAAAAAAAAGGCCCAAAATGGCCTTCCGTCGATGCTGGAAAATGGCCGTGTCAATGCCGCGTCGATTGGACGTCAATGGCACGTCAATCGGGCAATTATTGGTCACCAGTGGCACGTCGATTGGTCGTTGATGGAACATCAATCAATGATTGTGTTTCACGGATTCAAGTCGTGTTTTTGTTAAATCGAGCCAGTTTTGATCCTCGGGAACGCTCTTGGGCTCACTCGACTATCTTAAAACCAAGAAAAGCAAAATAAGATAAAAATATATATGAAAAGTAAGAGAAAAATATAAAAAAAAAAAATAATAATCAAAATATGAAAATCGCTACAAAAAATGTAAAACAAAGAAAAATGGGACAAAATACAACTCAAACCTAACTAAAGCACACAAAACAAGACACAAAAACACATAAAAAATACACACAATATGTACTTATCAAATAGTCTTCCAATTAGGAGAGGAGACTTTTTATCTATCAGCGAATGACTTGGAAGAGAAGCTATTCAAAATTTTGGTAGATGTCATAGCAATAGAGAAAGACAAGATGTGGAATCTTGGTCTGGAGTTTTGGAGATTGTTAACTAATCCAGAAGAGATGTAAGAAGGACATCACAACCTGAATTTAACTAAAGTGACATTGATACGAAATCCCATTTTAAGGTATGTGCATATGTTTCTAGCGAGTAATATTTATGTTTCTAGCGAGTAATATTTTTTTTCGTTCTGATATTAATGAGGTGATCCTCTAAAAGATAAAGGCAATTCATGAGATTCTCAAAGGCATTTCAACAAGACTTGGCCATTTGTTTAATGAGAATATGATGATGGTGTCCACAGAGACATGTGATGATATTTGCATTGATGGCCGAGTTACTCTTATACTAAGTATTTTTGGATATGCACGAAAGATTGGGTGTTAGTGAATTATAGAAGAATTCATTGAAATTGTGTTTTATAAGATCATAAACTCTTGACATATCGGCACTATGCTTGATGCTTTCATTTTCAAGACACCGGAGACAAGCATGAGTTATTTTCTTTGCACATTGAAGAGCTTGTAACAGTTACGGATAATCATAATTGAACTATGTCCTCGAATGATCACTTTTCATGGATCGAGGAAGTGACTTCAATCAATTCCACGAGGAAAGGATGAAGCCCAATAGAAGAAAAGAGTGCACAAAGATGACGATATGAAGGTGATTAAGATGAGCTCAGATGACGAGAATGAGATCTTGGGTCTGCATTTCAAGCATCATTAACCTCTTAATTGAGTTGGTTTATATGTTTTCGAACTCTTATTATTTTTAAAATTTTATGCGTTGTCTTACTTTTTCATATTCATATATATATATATATATATATATATATATATATATATATATATATATATATATATATATATATATATATATATATATATATATATATATANATATATATATATATATATATATATATATATATATATATATATATATATATATATATATATATATATATATATATATATATATATATTAAGTTTAAGGTGAGGGTGTAATTAGAATTAGAATACATACGGTATATTTTATTCATATAATTGCATTGTAGGTTTTATTGTTTTAGCACATATATTATTTTGTTTTCTTTTTTTTAGTTTAGAGAGTTGTTTGAATCTAACGGAAAAGTTGGAATCAAAAGACCAATTCCATGGACTATTATGTTTATTTGATGTGGAAGTTAGGGAGTCTAGAAATTGAGTCAATGATTTATAACAAATATCTTTGAATTTGTGGATCATTTAAAGTTTTTGATTGTCATATTCATTTGACATAGCTTGTGAGTTCATGGTAAAATAAAAAATAATTAAGAATCATGTTTTATTGAGTGATTCTTTCATTATATGTAGGTTCGCTAGAACTTGCTGACCACTTCCTATTTTAACTAGGAATTTGTGAGTAGTAAGAACTTGTTCGTTTATATATACACTCTATATAACCGCAAGTATGCGGTGTAGATGTAGTACGAAAGAAGAAAGGTTGAATCCCAGAAGGACCATATAATGATTTAATGTTCACAAGTAATATAATATAGATAATGTAGTTTTATCTAAATGATCGAAAAAGGATTTAGGTTTTTATTGTTACAAATGAAGAATATTAACTAATTAAAAGTATGAACTATCAAGTTATCCAAGAGAAAAGCATAATTTATAAAATCGAGAAAATCAAGTGTTAAGGTATATGATTTGTACATATTTGTATGTGATTTTCGTGTGTTTTTGCTTTGCATTTTGAATGTTTTGTCGTGTTTTAGGTTTATATTCTTCTTGTTTCTATTCTTTTTAGTATTTTTCGTTTCTTATCTCATTTTATGTTTTTCTCCTTTATTTTATAAGTAATAGTCTAATTATATTTGATTTTCTCTTTCAGCATCAAGACGACGAAGATTGGATGAGCAATGTGCTGAGCTGACACTGGGTACCAGTCTGACACTGGGTTACCCAGTGTCCGAGTCCTGCCGACACTAGCTGCCGACGCCCGCAACCTGCGCCCGCATCAGTCGATGCACCGTCGACGCTTGGTCGACGCACACTTGCAGTTGCGTCGATCCTACCCCGCGTCGATTGACGCACTGCCTGGTCGACGCCCGCAACCTGCGCCCACGTCAGTCGACGCATCGTCGACGCTTGGTCGACGCTAAGGCAGTTTTGGCAGTTATTTCAGAAATTCTATAAAAGGCCGGTGGTTTCTTCATTTTTAGTGTGCTGGGACGAGGGGGAAAGGTCCAGAATAATATAGAGAACCCTCGGTTCATGAAACCTTTCGATTCATGAATAATTCATGTTTAATAGTACGTCGTTTCTTCGTTTCTATGCCGTTCGACGTTTATGGCCGTTTCTCATCGCTGAAGATAGTTCGATGGCTGCTGATTTCCTAGATAATGAGTGTTTCTAAACTTTGCTTATTTGTTTTTGTAGTGTAGCTTTGGATTTCGTTGTACTTTAATGTTGAACTTTAATAGCGTAATTTAGTATAATCCTTTTACCGGTTTTCTCGTAGTTAATTTATGTTTATCTGCTTAAGTAGTTTAGTTGGGATTTCTTGTTGGATTAGATGTTTATTTTTAATGACGATATTGCTTGTGCTTTGCGTTGAAATTATGCTTCGATCATGATGATACTAGTTGGATAATTTTATCGTTCTAGTGCCTAGGGTTATTTAGAACCATCGGGATTGACAACCCTGATCATGGAGATGATTCTGGCGCACTAGAATGTTGCTTTTCTCAATCGTTTTTAAGTTTTCCATTTTATTGCTAGTAGATGTTAGAAACCCCCAAACCTTATTTGATCGAGTGTTTAGTTTAGTTTTTATTTTTGTTTCTATGTACGTAAAATTGAACACCAAAATAGTTTCCGATTAGTCTTCCTTGTGATTCGACTCGAGTCAGCTTATCGCCTACAATAGCTCCGTTCTCTTGTGGACCAGCTTTTTATTTTAAAGCGAAAAAGTTCGATTCAAAATTTGGCGCCGTTGCCGGGGAAGGCTAAAGGCTGAGATTTTTGGTGTTTGCTTTTATTTGTTTGTTTGTGTTAGTGTTAGTTGTTAAATTTTGTTTTTGTTATTTTTGTACTTTCTGGTACGCTTAATCTCGTTTGTTGAGTATTGTGCTTGTAGCCAAATCTTTGACGATTCAAGATTTTTGATTGAAAATGGCGGATTATCGAGCGAGTTCTCCGTATGATGACTTTTACGCTCCATCTTTCGATGAAGAGATGTTTTGCCCAACGTCCGATTGGCGTGAGTTTCAATCGGCAATTCCTTTGATCCTTTCAATGCGGGAGTACGATCTAGATGAGTTTTATCTCGAGCAACTTCCGAATTTTCATAGATTTCCGAGCAAAGACCCATTCCACTTCATCCGAGAGTACGAAGCTATAACCAGCACATTCCCTCTTTTCAGACTTACATGGGATCAAGTGAAGATGCGTCTTTTCATGTTCACGTTAAAGGATTGGGCAAGTGAATGGTTGACTAATCTAGAGCCTGATTCCTTGAAAATGTGGGATGAAGTAGTGGATCAGTTCATGGGGTCGTTCTACTCGTATGAATGGGTCCCACCTTTGGTTTCTTACAATTCGAGCTTTAATGATCCATACGCTTCACTTAATCACTTTGATCAACTACAAAGTTCCTATTGCCCAACATTTAATGAAAATTCTTATAACCCGGGTTTGGAACCTTTTTACACGGGATATGATTCGTATGCTCTACCCGATTCTGATTCTTCGAGCTATGATCCGTTTCCTTTTCTTACATCAAACTCTTATGTTTCGAGCAGTTTTTTCCCAAAACCACATATCACGATTCGAGATATAATGATCCATGTGATCCTTGTAAATCATATTCTTATACCCCGAGTTATGATTGTTATCCTTTGTCTCATTCGTATATTACTGATCATGAAACTCGAGTTGAGGTAAATCGAACTCATTTTGACGAGGTGACATTATTTGATGTGGTAGAGCCTACCGTAGATGTTTGTTCGGAAGAGGTTTTTAAGACGGCTGAGATCGAGGAGTTGGTTGAGATTCACCCCCTTGCAATTCTTGATGACACTGCGGATAAAAGTGTGGGGATATTGCCGTTGGAGTGCCCGGAAAATATTGGAGATTTGAGTCTCCCTACTCTTGGTGAAGAAGGTGGAGTTATGGTGCTGATCTTGGAGGGGAGTGAGACTATTGAGTCATATTTTGAACCACCCGAAGCTTTGTTGAAATTAGATTTTGAGGTGGTAGACGAGATAGTCGAGAAGGTGCCCGATCACCCCATGCCGCAATTATGGTTTGATATATTCGAGGTGATCGATTACTCACGGTTCCGACCTCCGAAGCTAGTTGGAGTGTTTTGCATCCCGAGACGTGATTTTTGTGCCCGCCTTGGTGATTATCATCGTCAATTTCTTGCTCTTGGAGAATACCAAGGCGTGGCACGATCGTCATCTATTTCTGGATCCGGGATGACAATAACCGTGGACGTCGTCAAGCTAGAGACGTTAAATAAAGCGCTTCTTGGGAGGCAACCCAAGCCCCTTTTAACTTTTTATATTTTTTTTCGTGTGTTTTTTATGTCTTTTTGTTCAGTTCCCCTTTGATATTAAAGCCCGTTGGATGGTCTCGGATGCTCGACTTGTCACCACAAGCGTGATTTCAGGGACGTATCTCTCTTTCTCTTTCTTTTACAATACCTTGCTTAATATGTCGTTTTATACAATGTGGACATTGTATGGTTTAAG